>SCDY01000297.1:15996-117172 GCA_004143825.1 Drosophila micromelanica
TCCCATTCCGTGTTCACCTGCGCCGGGCGTCTGTTGTCCGCCTTTGCCTGAAGGTGGCATTCCCGATCCCCGGGTCTGGAATTGCTGGAATACACCACCTACCTATCCATGTAAGTTGGATCGCGTCCGACTTTGAATAGTCGGAATAGACCGATACACTCTCCGGGGTAGTTAAACGGATAACGCAATATCGCTTCAGTCGTCCGTCGACCACGGTAGTCCAGGTGAACCAGGTGTGCCACAGCATGGGTCAAAAATAATCTCGGTAGCTAGATTCTAATCGATTTCCTTGAAGCCTGCTGTTGGTGTCCCGCCCGCTACTTGAAGAGAAAAGATAATGCACCCTGTGTTTGGTGTGCACCATGCAAGGCTCACTGCTACAACACCCCACCCAAGTGTTGTTGCTAACTTGTCTCGTGTCTTACATCGACCCAAACCAATTTTTAAGGAAAATAAGGTCTTTAGCTCACATCGCCGACCCTGCCACAATCCAATCAAAGACCAAGTAATAATTTTGTAAGTAGTTGCTGCATTATAATTATGTATGATTTATTTCTTGTTTTCCGCAGGTGGCTTTGGCTCGTAACTCAGCAGCGAGAGGAGAGCGATGCAAAAGATGGTTCAGTGCTGTAAGAATAATTCGATGGGGAACATTTTCTATGTTGTCCACAGGCGCAAGGCAAATCAAGGATCTTTATGGACGGTTGTAGTTGTGAAACTATTGGTTAAAACAAATTTGGAAGCAAGTTGAATCTGAAAAAGCATAGGACACGGCACCATTAAAATCGCTCGATCCAATAAGACGCAATTATTCATAGGAGACTTCGGGGCTGTACCGGGAAGCGAAGCCAGACTTCAACCCTTCGGATAACACTCGAAGACCCACTAGGAAGTTGGAAAATAATCTTCGAATGCGACCTCAATACCAAACAAATCCCAAGCTCTTCCTTGAATTAACAAAAAAATGCTGGGATTCGAAATTTTCAGCAATACAAATTTGGACCCCTAATTATTTTTGGCATTTAAACCGGGCGAATTTAGGTTTTCTGTCTTCTATGTATTAAATTATCAATCTGCGATTAAATAAATAAAAAAAAAACTAAATAACGTTGCAACACTTGTTAGCATGTTATAGCTGAAACATGCAGCCAAGCATTGTTTTAACGCATACCAAGAAAAACGCTAAATACAATTTTGAATTTACACAGAATTTTCTTGAGCCGCAGCTTGGCCTTAGCTTTGTCGTAACTTTGCTAAAACTCAACCGATTTTCAAAAGGTTGGTCTTTTTGTTCATGGTTCGGTGTTTAGATGAATTCTACATT
This sequence comes from Drosophila micromelanica, assembly GCA_004143825.1. Classification (NCBI taxonomy): domain Eukaryota; kingdom Metazoa; phylum Arthropoda; class Insecta; order Diptera; family Drosophilidae; genus Drosophila; species Drosophila micromelanica. The sequence continues at coordinate 17,321 of SCDY01000297.1, forward strand.
TCAGCTTAAAAATAAAATTTTTTGTTCAAATTCATTTAAAAAATTTTCGAAGTGTTTCCATATAAGAATAGGTCTCAACTTTCCACGGTTGTAACTTTGCTAAAACTCAACCGATTTTGATCTTCTTGTTCATGGTTCGATATTTAAATGAATTCTACATTTCACTTCGTGAACGATTTTTTACTTTGGGCACCAAAAATAATTTAATAGCCTTCTACTTTTAGATCAGAGCGGAAACGTGGAAAAAGTTGGCCACGATTTTTATCTCAAACTGATTCTTAACTTTTTTTGGCACCAGGCTTTGAGGCGTCTACGGAATAATCATTAGTTTTCGGTCTTTCGTTCCCTTCAGTTCGACTAGCTTCAAAATTTTTTATCAAAAAAATATATTTTCTTCAAAACTTAACCACTCTCTAAGCTAACTTTAATCAACATGTGCGGAGGATGCGGAGGCTGTGGTCCATGCGGAGGTTGTGGTCCATGTAATCATTGGCCGTGCTGTGGCCCACATAGTCCGCCATGCGGACCGTGTTCACCTGCGCCGGGCGTCTGTTGTCCGCCTTTGCCTGAAGGTGGCATTCCCGATCCCCGGGTCTGGAATTGCTGGAATACACCACCCACCTATCCATGTAAGTCGCGCGTATGAATAGTTTTGAATCGGCATGACCGTATCATGTCAATAATCAAATAGCATTATGCTGATGTTCTTCTATTTCTTGCTTTTGCAGGTGGCTTTTAACTCGTAAGCTAACTGGAAGATAATTCCGTGTTGACTTTAGCAGAAGTCAGTACAAGTAAACTCGCTTTATAGACCGTAATTGTAAACATTTTGGTTGGTGCAAATTTTGAAGCAAGTTGAATGACATCACTAAAATCGATCGATCCAACAAAATGACTAAACTATTCATAGAAGACTTTGAGATTGAATCGGGAATCTCATTGTTTTTGTCTCTAAGAAATTCAAAATTTTTATTAATACAATATGTGAAAATTCTTTTAAATTAACTTTCGGTAAATTATATTTTAGACACAATGGAATGGTTTTTACTTGGGGGTAGTGATAAATGGTTATTTACATGGAAAATATTGAACGTAGTTATATAAAGGCTGCCAGCAATATATTAGACTTCTAAAACATTAATATGGTATTATTTGGGATTTTTCTGTAGTATTTTTCTTTTTTGTATTGGCAGTGCCTGGTCACACTAACAATACAATTAATCACTAATGGATGAGAAATTTGAGCAATGTATTAAATATCATTAACAAAATCATTTTCCAAGCAAGTTGCTCGATCTATTTGCTATATCCCTTGAGTCTTGCTCCATCTCCAGTTCCAGAATAACATTTGTTAACAATTTTTTTGCCTGAATCTGAAGATCGCGGTCCAAGCGCCTTATGCTTTCTACGATGAAATTGCCATAATGAAACAGCTCATTGGGCTCCGTTGATAGGCTTTTAACTGAGGAGATAACCATCGGATCCTCATAATTCGTGGTGCGTTTTCTCTTTGGTGCAGCAGACGCCTCAGCAAGGGGTTTAGCGGGGGAACTTGTCACAGCGGAGCTTCTTGCAGCTGGCTCTTCAAATTCATCTTCCAAATCTATTACAACCATGGGACTCTTGAGATCGTTACCGCAGAACGAGTCTTCCGTATGAAAGCTGCTTTCGTCTGACAATTCCAACTCCTATAAGAAAGTACATAGAACTTAAAATTGATGTTACAAAATAAACCCCATTTGCACATACGCTTGGGCTTCTCTTGAGACTTTTATTTATAGGTTGCGTGGAAGTTTCCAGCTGTAGCAGAAAATCCATTTTGGATTTGTTCTTCCAGTCAAGTAAAAGGTCATCCCGAGCATTATCATTTTGAACTCTTTGCTGGGCCTTTCTCGTTTTCTGATGCATGTGCTTGTAATAGGATTTCAGATTGTTCCACTTTCTGCACACATCAGCTAAAATATCAATACATTATAATTAATTTGGAATTAAATTTTGTTGCCGTACCTTGTCTTATCTGGACACATGGCTTGTATTTGATGTTAATGTCCTCTGTCAGCTTCTGCCAAAAATCATTCTTCATGTGTCTCAGTTTGTAGAGTGGATTCGTTGGGTTCCACAGATACTCTTCGGCATGGACGCTGACAATGATAAACTCGGTTATTTCATCGGTAAATATGGACTCTAACATTTTTTTATTTTTCTTGTTATATTTATTTGTTTATTGTTTTTTATAATTATTTACGCAATATGTGACCGAGATTAGCGTTCTCATTACATTGTTTATTGAAGAGCGGGACAGAGTGCGTGTGAAATCACACGTCTTAGTATTTCTAACGTTAACGTGCATGGTCACACTCTGAATTTGAAATCTGTGATTTGCGCGTCGCAAAAGGTTCTGCTAATATTAAATTTAATTTTAAACTGCACTTAGAAACCAAGTAGGCCTGAAAAATGTATAAAGTAGGCCCTGACATAATCCTCAAATTGAGCTTAACATTTTTTGGAACGAGGCTGTGAGCCTCTTACAAAATATTCAGTCGTTCTCTACCTTTCGGTCCATTCATTTCGACTAGCTTCTAAATTGTCATCAAAATTCTAAATTTCCTTAAAAATTAAACAAGAAAAGTAAGTTTGACAAATGTGTGAAAATAAATGCTTTGTGTTATATTTGAGAATAATATGGGATTTTATTTTTCGTCATGCAGAAGATAATTTAGGATGTGCTCTCCATGCTGCGGACCTTTCGAGGTGAGTGTTTGATTGGTTTGATTTGCATCTGATTCTCGAATCCTTCTTCTTCTTCTTTGCAGCCCCGGGGCTGTCGCAGTCGCGAATTGCGCTGTGGCATTCTGTACACGTCCTGCGACTGCGTCAAGCGTAATGGTCTGCAGGACAAGTGCCCAAGAGCGGCATGTCAGGGACGGCCACCTTGCATGTGCTTCCCGTTCCCCACATGCGGACCAGCATCGTTCCCACTGCGCTTCGCCAACATGACCATGGGCGTCAACAACAAGCGCATGCGCTGTGCTGCGACTGCTGCGACCTGTGCCGGCGGTGGCGGTCTGGCCCGTGCCTGTGGCGGCTGCTGCGGAGGTTGCTCCCCTTAGAGATCTCCGTCCATGTGCTTAACCATGCTGTGTTCCGCAAGTTTCGCCAGTTCCTTATCTGTGTATTCAATTTCCGGTTCAGGGGTGTCTGTTCTTTCCATCGTCCGTTTCACACTCTGTCCTAGCGTTCCACAGCATGGTTTAAGATGGACACTTTGTGGCCAGTTTCTAATGTACCTACTTTAAAGGCTGCTGACCTGGAGGTATAATGCACATTGTGTGCATTACTCAAAGCTCACTGCTACGACACGCCGAGGATCCGCATATTGCACCCTCACAATTCAACCTAGTTTACGAAACTTGTTCGTTTTTAAGGAAATTGGGATGACCAAAATTTAATGTTAGTATAGACGAACAGTGAGTGATCCAGCCGATAATTTTACTTTTGTGCCTCCTCTCAGATGGTTTCCTTGAGAAAATCAAGTGTTTAACATATGATAGTTGTATGTTGTATGTTTAACAATATCAAATCAAGAAAGGAACACGTCTACAACTGAACTTCAGTTTGAACAACTTTTGAAGCAAGTTGAATTACCAAAATTTATCAGGGCACTAATAAAACCAGTGGACAAAACAATCAGGCTTTTATGACACTTTGAATTAACTCAATCCCAGCAAGCATCAGAGAGCCACAAAGCAATTCCATGCGTGTAGAAGTTATTGAAAGCAAAAATTCAAACAGATATACAATGATTTTCGAATTCAATTTGACAAAAATTAAAAGTGTAAATAATGTAAAGTTGTGTCTTTTATACATTGTGGAGTCGAGTGAAATGAAAACGAATAATTTCGCATTTCTCACATTTGTTTCATTTCTGTTGCAGAAAATTGTTTACAGTTTGTCAGTGTGACCGCAAGCAGTAAGTGCAAAAATCCTACAGTTAAATTCAATCGTTAAAAAAGTGCTGCCCATTCTAACAGCGGTCCCACTGTTTTCGTTCAGATAGAAAGTGTTACCCAGCAAATGTTTCGTTAAGCTCACAGTTGCCGCCAAAACTTGTTATATTTGAATTTATATGAAGTCGAAAGGAAATAAAAATTACGATATTAAAAAGCTAGGTCTGCAAGCTTGAGTTCATTGAAATTTAAATGATTTATTTTGATGCAATATGGGCATTTACTTATCAACTGTTTACATTAACTAGCATAATCAATTATATACAACAATTTAATACTAATTCGTTTTGTTTTGTTTTTGCATTCGTTTTTTTTATGTTTAATGTTTATAGCTAATGGATGGAATGCTTTAAGTTTTCTACGTAAAACAACGTGGGGCGTTCGTCGGCTAACATAATCTCGTCTTTAAAAGTATTTTATGCAAAACTAGAAACTACGTCGCGAAACTGAGTTCTAAATGGAGAGTGTAGTGGGGTCCACATGGTCTACATGGCCGTCTCCAGGGGCTGGCTGTGACTGCGTCCGTTCGCGTGCAACGGCACCAGGCCTCCGTCTCCGGCCTCGCTATCGAAATCCGTCTCGAGCAGCGCCTCCGACTTGGAGCGGTGATACGGATTGGCAGTGGCCAGCGGTGCTGGCGACGTGGGCGTGACGGGCGACGCCTCCTGCGAGGCCGTTTGGTAAACAGTCTTTGGACGTGACGCGTGCACAGTGGGCGCGGCCGGTGGCTGGGCCAGCGGCCTGGGCGTGCGATAATGTGATGTGGGCGCCTTGCTGCTGCGCACCGCCGTATAGTAGGAGTCCGGGCGACGCATGTCCGCGGGCGACGCCTGCTGTGGCACTGCTGGCGCCGGACGGTACAGCGACGACTCCGTGGAGTAGTTGAACTGGTCCAGCTTCTGGTCAAACGGCAGCGAGTCGCCGCTGCTGCGCTGCGGCAGAAAGCTGCTGTGCGAGCTGCGCTGGTATTCCGGCAGATTCTGCTTCAGTTCGCTGAGGAAGGCCAGACCCGGCTGGCCACGTCGCCCACCCGTTCCCGTTCCCGTTCCCGTTCCCCTGCCCGCATCCGTGCCCGCTTCCGTGCGCAGCGGCAACGTGCTCGCATTGCCGTAGTAATCGGAGCCCGTCTCTTCCGCCTCCGCGTCCGTCTGGTGTATGATGGGCGTGTCCTCCGCAACGCTGGTGCTGATCGAATTGGCCCGGGTGCCGCCGCCATAAGTCGAGTTGTCGCGGAAGCCCTCGTTGCGATAGCTCAGCTCGAAGGCGTCCGGTCCCAGGGCGGCGGCCGCGGCCGCTGCCCGGGCACGATGCGCGCTGCCCTTGGATATGGTGGCCACCTTGTGCGGCTGGTGATCCTGGGCGGCGGGCCGGAGTGCATTCTGGTTGACGTACTCGTTGTAGTGGGGCTTCTGTTCGTAGCCCTCAAAGCTGCCCGCCTCCGAGCTGAGCACGCTCTTGTCCATGGAATCGATGGAGCCGTTGGCCACCATCTGCTTGTAGTCCTGGCTCTTGGACAGGGTGCCATTGCTGGACAAGTTCTGCAGGGGGGGCAACCGAAATGAAAATAAAGCAAAGAAAGAAAACGAAAACTCAACAAAAGTGAACTCAAGATGCGATAAAAATAAGGACAAATCATACATAATTGGGACGACGGCGCAGAGATCCCTGGGGATCGATGCTGTTGAGGCTGCGCAGGCTCTGGCGAATGCTGTTGCGTCGCTGCAGGCGCTGCACGTGGCGATGCTTGGACTTGGCGAACCAGCAGAAGGCCACCAGGATCAGCAGGATGATGGCCAGAACGAAGGCCGAGATAATACTTATGGCAAAAATGTCAGCGCGCCAGGACAAAGGATCAATGATGACCTATGGGAAGAGCAAGTATTTAGTATTTAGGGCATCTATCAAGGATCTGCACACTTACCCTCGGATCCATTTCGCAGATGAAGCCGCGCTCTTTGCTGCAATCCTCCACCTCGATCTCGCCAAAGACGAAGCTCGTGCAGCGCTCGATGTGATTGTAGTCCTGTATCCAGACCTTCTCCGGATACTTGAGGTGCCGCATCTGGCTCTGCAGATACTTCCACAACGTGGTGCTGTCGGTCCGAATGAAGGGCATCGTTGAGTTCTCCGAGCGACAGAAATCGCGCGCCTCGTGGAACGTCATCGGCGCACCCACATAAATGAAGCAGGTGTCCTGGACCAGGGTCCAGCCGGGCGGGCATTTGCCATCCAGAATGGTCTCGTTGTTCATTTGGAACGGCACTGCCAGCACCTCTAACAGCATGGGATCATCTGCAATGGAAACGAGGAGGAGGTTAAACAAAAGTTAATAGAGTATTTTAAATCGTATTCCTACCGTTCTTATCCCTAATGCGCGACTGTACCGAAATGCTGTTGTTGTAGCTCCAATAATTGTGGCGGGCGTCGATCTTGGAACTCCATGTTTCGAAGGTCCTTCAAAGAAGAAAAGATTGAGATTAACCAGATTTTTCTTATTGGTAGCACAGACAGAGGGCTTACCTGTTCTCATAATCAAAGCTCATACTTTGTGTGGAGAAAGAGAGAGGTAGAGATATGTACAGGGAAAAGAGAAAGGGAGTAAAGTAGAAAGTGGTTAAATAATTACAAGGAGTATTAAAAGAGAGGTTAACCAGCACTTACATGGAGTTGTTGACGGTGAGGAGCTCATAGTCGTTTTCATAGTTTTCAAATATGTTGTCCACGTATTGCTGACCCGCGGTGCCCGCCACAATTGTCGCTCGAGACATCCAGTTGGTGGCCACATTCCTGGATTGAAATATGAAATATAAGAAATCACAGTTGAACGGAAGTGTCTTTGAGGCCTCAAGTTACCTATAGAAGCCATTGTGCGCCGTTGTCTGGTAGATCTGGAGTCGCACCTTCTCAAAGCCGGACACCTCCATGATGCGACCGCCCACGTTGCTGTGGACATAGTTGTAGCTGAAGTTGGAGACCACCTGGCAGAGCCGAATGACCTCCTCGTAGCCGGCCATGTTCTGGGCAAAGTAGTTGCGGTAGAGCTCGACTTCCTGGTAGGGCGACGACTGGCGACCCTCCACGAACAAGGCGGGACGATTGCGATTCCGCATAAAGAGATTGTGATGCACAAAGCCGCGCAGCGAAGTCGCCGTGCCGCGGGAATCCGCACGTATGCGCAGTCCGCCCTGATTCTCCAGCAGCAGATTGTTCTGCAGAATCGGAGTGAGTAAGTACCCCAAAATAGTCGGACCTCAATGGAGGTACTTACCATAAAGTAGAGGGAGTTCATGTTCTGCACGTCCAAGTTGAGCGCCGACGCGCAGGTGGAAAAGTTGCCATAGAGCTGTTTGCAGTTCCTCTCGATGCGGTTGCCGATCAGAGTTAGGGTTGGAGTGACCTCACCCGCCGAGGCGTAGCTAACGGCGCCCTTCATAGCACCCGAAATGTGTGTGTCCGTTATGTTGTGCAGGGCATCGCGATCTGTGTGTGGAATGACAAAAGTTACAAAATTCATTTGCGGCATTTCTAACTAGCTTACATTGTCCTAGGGTGGAAATGGGCACCGTCACAATTTCCGCGATGAAGCCGTGTGTCTCTGGGGCGCCACTGGCGACCAGCTGAAGGCTCAACGTGGGACCCTTCGTCTTGAAGAACGAGCGCTGATTGTCCGTATCCGACTCGATTTTGCCTAGATAAGTGGCCGTCACGTTGTAGATATCGCCATCGTAGAGCTTGATGAAGTCGGTGCGTCCGTAGAGCTTTGAGTGATTGAACAGATTCGACTGCAGTAGGCGGAAGCCGATGGGCTTGGCCCGAAACGCGGACGTGAAGATCTTGACACAGTTGACGGGATTGTTGTCGTACTTGTAGTAGACCAGCATGCGCTCCTCGATGGTCAGCACCTTCTGGGGATCGCAGATGTCCACCAGGGAGAACAGCTTATAGGGCAGGTCCAGTTTCTTGAGCGGCGTGAAGCTGGACTCGTCGCTGTCGCGACCCTCGCCGCTCAGCGAGACAATGCTGATGCCCGTACCGAGGGTCCTGTTGATGTTCAGATGGTTGAGGTTCAACTTGCCGCTGGGCGCTATCAAATTGATGCCGTGATTGGCCGAGTTCTCGATGCGGACCGAGCTGATGCTGGGGTTCTTGTGGATCGCCTGAATGGCGGCCGTCTTGTGGTTGTGCAGAATGCCCGCCTGCTCGATGCGGACGAACTCCAGCCGGCTCTCGCGCTCCGGCGACTGGCCGTGGGAGCGTGTGTTGTGCAGTCGGTGCTCGTACTGGATCTCCTCGAACTTGGAGTTGGCAAACCGAATGCCGCCCCAGTAGACCTCGTCGTCGACGATCCCGTTGCAGCTGACAAAGACGAAGACGTCGTCCCAGCGGCACTCGTGCCGATGGCCGTACAGCTGCCCGTTCAGGCGCTCGGCACAGTCCTCCATGCGCTCCTCGTCGCCACGGCACTCCAGCGGCTGCACCCAGGACCAGATGCGAGTCAGCGAGTTCGTGTGGAACTCAATGCGCCTGTCGTGGCCGTAGTACACGTTGAGCGGATCGAAGCCCAGCTCGCGGCACACGACCTGCGCATTGCGCTCCGTGAAGCGACCATCGCATATGGGCACCCACTGCAGTGTCGTGTGATTGAAGTACTCGAGGAAGCCCTCGTTCTGACCGTACAGCCCATCCGCATCCCCGGTGCAATTGCTGGCGCTGGTGCACAGCCGTATGGCATCGAAGTCCGTGAGGGCGGCGCTCATGTCCTCCAGGGCACGTTTGCGGGGCGGCGGTGACGCCGCCATCAGGGACTCCTTGGTGGTGTTCCTAAACGGACGCATCACAATGGGCGACTCCTTGTAGCCAATGGCCATGAGCGTGCCCAGCACCAGGATGCCCACGTTCGGCTCGAACTCGAGCGTGACGCCGTGCTGGATGGTGAGCGTGGTGCCCGGCATCACGGTGATGTCCGAGGCGATGTAATACGGGGTCGATTGCTTGGGCAGCGTGAGGTCGCGATAGACGCGCCCGCCACGATAGGTGGCCAGGTTGGATTCCTCGTTGAGTGGCGCCACCACGGAGACGCTCGCATCGTAGCTGTCCTCGATGAGGAAGGGCTGATAGATGACATCCGCGTGATCGTTCCAGTTGTCAAAGTCGAAGATCTTCGACTCGATGTAGGCAACATCCTTGCTGCCCCACCAGTTCTCCGCCGCGTAGAAGTAGTTGTTCAAACGGGCCGATCGCACACCCGCCACCAGGTTGTAGTCCATCTCGTTGTCGGCGATCAGGTTGCGGTAGAGCCGCACCGTTTGGACGCCATCCAGCCGTATGACGGCGCTGGGCAACTGATGCTGTTTGCGCATGCGACGGACGGCCCTCATGTAGTGGCGGTAGTCCGCCATCATGGTGACAATCTGGTTGCCCTTGAAGGTGTTGTACTCGATGCTCGCCGGCACCTGACCAATGATCTCGCTCAGGCTGTCCGCCTTGAAGAGCAGCACGAACTTGGCGCTGTTCCCTTCGAAGCGATTGTTGTCGAACCGGAGACGTTTCTCCATGCCATCCAGCGAAACAAGCGCACCGGGACAGTTGTTCTCCCGGAACACATTCGAGGTGATGTTGAAGACGGCGTAGTGCCCGTAGACCCCAATGTGAAAGTTGCGATTGCGCTGCCAGGTGCTGTTCCCAAAGTAGATCGAGTGCGTGAAGTTCTCGTTGTACTGCCAGACGTAGGGCAGGGCCACCTGGAAGCCCCCGTGGCTGTTCTGCTCCACGGTGGTGTCCTGCAGCACATAGTGGAACAGGTTGTTCGAGGAGCGCAGATCCTTCGACAGCTGCCGGATCCCGTAACCGTTCTGGCTGATCAGCGAGCCATTTATGTGGAGGCTCACCTCCGAGAGGTTGCTGGAGATGATGTCCCAGAAGGGCGACTTGATCAGGATCGCTTCGCGCTCGTTGAAGCTCAGCTCCGAGTTGATCAGCTTGATGGATTCGTTCGCCTTGCGCAGATAGTGCTCCCCATTGTCGCCGATGTAGCGATTGTAGTAGTAGCCCGTGATGCCGCGCAGGTTCTTCTGTATCTTGGTGGACCGTATGGTCAGGGTGGGCACCGCACCGCTCACAATCCGATTGCGTATGTTCTGGACGGGTGCCGTCACCGTGGTCAGCATGAGGACGGCTCCGCCGAGCGCCTGCGGCCCGCTCTCGTAGTAGATGATGATGCCGTAGCTGCTGCTGGTCACGGGGAAGACGTTCAGATCGCGCTTCACCTGCCAGAGGTCGCTGCGGATGTTCTCCGTGCGGGCGTTCAGAATGCTGATGCTCTCCGTGGACAGGTTGTGTATGGGATTGAGCAGCTGGATGCCGATCACATAGCCGGCGGGGCACTGCACCACAATCTTGCGACTAACGGACTGGCCCAGGAGCTCCTCGGTGCGAATGTATTTGTGCTCGAAGGTGCCCAGATCGATGTTGGCGGCCGGCTCGTGGGGCAGCAGATACGGATCGTAGTCCGTGTCGTAGGCATTAAAGTCGCGGGCCATGTTGAACCAGCCGCCGATCTCCTTCTGGTCCAGGGCGGCAATCACCGGATCGTGCGAGACGCCGCTGCCCCGATTGTCCTTGATGATGGAGCCGGAGATGCGAAAGTCGAGCTGCTTGAGGCTGATGCCGCTGCCCCGGTTGCCGGAGAACTCCGAGTTCTTGATGTTGTTCACCGACTTGCCCGCATAGATGTCCGCATAGACGATGCCCAGTCCGTCCTGCAGATTGTTCACCACGCGCACATTCTCCAGATTGTGGCGCGCATGATCCATCTGCACCGCCGGCCTGAACGAGTTGGTCGTGTAGTCGAACAGACCCGCCTTCTCCACGGTCACGTACTGCAGGTCGGCCCGCTCCGCGAGCATGCTGAACCGGACGCCCGCCCAGGCGCCCTCGTAGCACCGCAGGCCCACGTCGTTCTCGTGGCTGCAGCTGTTCTCGAACTCGTACTCGGCCCGGCACTTGGTCACGTCGCGATCGTGCGGGGTGCAGCGCACGTTCGCCACCAGCACATCCTCGGAGGTGCCCGCGTTGGGCAGCTGGGAGCGCAGCAGGCGCCAGTCCTGCGGATTGAGCGAGTAGCCCAGTTGGTGGCACACCAGCGCCGCGTTCAGCACGTTCCAGCCGTAGTCGCAGACGGTGCCCCAGCGCCCCTTCAGGTGCAGCTGCAGTCGACCCTCGTGGGCACCGGCACCGCCCACCAGACGGACGGGCACCCGGGGCACTCCGTCCGCGGGCAGCACCTCCGTCTCCATGTCGATGGCCTCCGTTTCGCTGTCGAGGTCGAGGGTCTCCGTCTCGTTGTGCTCCCCGATGATCGTCTCCCGCTTGAGGGTGAACAATATGTCGTCGGGTCGTCGGCCGCGCGCCTCCAACTTGCCGGCCACCATCATGCCGACGCTGGGCTCGAAGCGGAGCGTGGTGCCCGGCTGCAGGATGAGTTTGCCGCCCGGGCGAATGTTGATGTCCTTGGTGACCGTGTAGGTGCCGGCTGGCACCATGTCCTGGCCATCCACCTCGCCGCCGATCACATCGCTGCCCTCGTGAAAGAATCTGGGCACAACCGTGGACACGGTGATCATCGCCGTGGAGCCCGGATTGGAGCTGTGCAGCAGGTAGGGTATGTAGTTGATCTTGGCCAGATTGTAGCGATCGTTGCGATGGAAGAGCCGGGCATAAATGCGATTCTCGTCCGTGTGGCCCAGCCAATTGCAGGTGGCATTAATGATCCGGCTTTGATCCGTCAGCTGCGATCCGATCTCGTAGGCCGAGTCCAGGTTGTGCAGTATATTGCGGAAGATGTCCACGTTGCTGGAGCCGACCACGACGGGTGCAGCGACACGCGAGCGCGGATTCAAACGGCCAGCGCCATCGCTGCCCTCGCTGCCAGCGATTAGGGGTCCAAAGGCCTCCGTGATGTTGTTGCTCCGCACAAAGTTGCGGGTGAAGAGGATGTACTGCACCTCCGGGCGGCTGTAGGGGGAGAGAGCCAGGGAAACGACATGGAGGCCGCTGTTGCGCATAAAGTAGTTGCTCTGGATGATCAGCTTGACGGGCAGATAGTTGAACTCCTGGAAGATGTAGTCGTTGTTCACGTAGATGCAGCCGTAGACACCAAACCGGAACATGTTGTACTCGATGCGACCCTGCAGATTGAGGGCGGGACTCAGGTAGATGGCGTTCGCCTGGCTGTACTTGAACATGTTGTGGCCCAGCTGGAGCTGCATGTTCGGCTGTCCGTTGGCGGTCGCCTGGTAGCAGGACTCGATGTAGACGTCGTTCTGCTGGCTGCCATTGAAGCTGTTCCCGGTGATGTTCACCCAGATGGGACGACAGTAGTTGCCGTGCAGGATGCCCATCTCGAGATTGCCGCCGATCTGCGAGTACTCCACCACGCTGGTCTGATTGAACGGAATGTACTCGACGCGATCCACCTCGGTGGTGTGATTCAGCCAGGTGGCCAGACCGTAGCCACGATTGCCGCTGATGGCCGAGCGGGAGATGTTCCGGTTGCCGCCGTAGTAGGTGATGTTGATCCCGGCGCCGTTGTTGAAGCTGATGTTGCTGCTGGTGATGTTGACGTCGCCCGCACCGCTGGTCACATGCACGCCGGCCACGTGCCCATTGCCGGACACGGAGCTGGCATGGACGTGCAGCTTGGAGCGTATATTGTCCACGGCCACGCCCCGTCCGCCGTTGTCCTCCACGGTGGAGTGGGAGAGCCGCAAATCGTAGGCCACCGAATCGCCGGAGGTGATCCGGAAGTAGCCGCTCGCCTCCCGCCGGGCATCGGCGCGTATGCGCACAAACATCTTGTCCCGGGTGCTGGTCACGCTCTGGGGCCGCGTAAAGTTGCGCGCCTGCCACACGAACAGCAGCCGATCGTTGGTGGAGGCTCCGTCGAAGATCTCCACGGTGACCGTCTCGTTCTGCTGCAGCACAAAGTGCTCAAAGTGCAGGGTCAGGTAGTATCCCGGCCGCGTGAAGAAGTACTTGCTGCACTCCTTCGCCGAGCCGGCGTAGTACTTCTGTGTGAAGGAGAGCGAGATGGGGTACGTCTGTCCGGATGTCGTGGGCAGCGTGCAGAAGTCGTAGATGCTGGCGCGATCGGTGCGCTCCGTGCCGCGCAGATCGTGGCCCACATACTTGACGCCATCGGCGGCATTGTCCACCACGGAGCAGCCCTCGAGCTGCACCAGGCCCTGGCTGGAGTTGACAAAGATGCCGATGCCGTTGCTCTTCCGGACCGTCACGTTCTGCAGCTGGAATCCCGCCCAGGGTCGCGTGCTGTTGAAGCCCGTGTACGCCGAGTGGCTGATGACCACGTGCTCCATCTGCGGAGGCAGTCCCTGCACCTCCAGCGCCGACTTGGCACTGAATCCGGCCCCGCTGCCCGCTCGAATGATGTCCACATACTGGAGGCGGGACTCCGACTGCGCCGCATAAACCGTGTTGTCCCGGCCCAGCGACTTTGTCGAGGGCGCATTGTCAAAGTAGAGGCCGCGCCAGTGGCCCAACGGCTCCGAGTGCACCGGCTGGCACTGGACGCCCAAATCGTTGTGGTAATCACACGACCCGGCGCCCATCTGCCGCGAGCTCCACGCGCACTCCACCAAGCTGCTCTCCCCGCCCCGGCAACGGGGCTGCTCGTAAAGCAGGCGCGGATAGTAGCCGGGCGTCCGTTCCACCCAGTTCCAGAAGCGACCGCCCCGGAAGCCCAGCTGCTTGCAGGCCACCGCATAGTCGGTGAGGGTCCAGCTGCAATTCGATAATTGTTAAATAAACTGGATACATTTAAGAATATTTACCTACTTTCTGGAATTGGAGCAAACCGAACGCCAGGCGCCCTTGTGGTATAGCTGTAAGCGACCCTCGACGGGCGTGGGTCCATCGACCAATCGAATACCCTTCTCCTGATCATCGGGCAGTTCCATTCTATAATTTGCCGCATTACTTTGCGATTTTAAAACTATACGTGCTGTGGGAGTACCCTGCAAAATATACAAAATATATAAACAATATTTTTAGAATACCATTGAAATCATTGCTTTTAGAATAGCTCCGGAAAATAACTAAAAAAAAATACTCGCCCATCGGATCAGTAATTTTCCATCTCTCTTTCTTTATCCTTATCTATCAAATACTAAATATTGTTATTATTATGATTGTTCTTTCACTTTTCCCGAAAATGTTGTTTATAATCTAAACTAGATTTATATTTATTAATATATTTTTACTACTAAATAAATAAATATAGCCTAAATATCAGAAAGTAAATGTATTCTTATAAATTCTCAAATCATAGAGTATCTAAAAGTTCTTAAATCTATCTCAGCCGCATTTTAGAAATTCAGAATGTGTCTGAATGAGTTGTGAAAGGCGTGTTGATGGTAATGGAAAAACCATTTTTCTGATTTTTCTTGCATATTTTGCATTGTATGCAATTTTCGTATAATTGTCAGGTGCGAATATTTTTCTCTCTCTCTCGATTATTTTTCAGTTTCACCTCGGCTTTTGAACTCTCACACGCAGCGCAAAGTGGGCAATTTTTTAGTTTTTTCTCTTATTCAATTATGATTAAATTTATTTTCCAATGAAAAACATCTGTCAACATATCTACAGTTAATTAACACCTATGCGTGGCGCATGACATTGATCATGATCGAGATGATGATCGAGATGATGATGATGCTGCTATGAGAAACGCCCACCAAACAATTTTATTTAATTGAAACCAGACCGAGTTTGGTTAGGTCAAGAGATAAACTAAATGATTCAGAACCAATTTGCATAGAAAGTTATATACAAGATGTATATATTTTTTGGTAGCTTATCTTAGACTTGAATTGGTGCGTAGTTAAAGGCGAGCTAATTTGCCCGTTTCGAGTGTAATACAAACATCAATTATGCGACGTCGTTCACTTAAATCTAATTAACCCTTAATGACCCCCTGACCGCTGATTAAGTGACGGCGCCGAACGGAAGAGAGTCGAGGGGGGCGGGGCGGTGAGCGGACATGCAAAGTAAATGCAATAGCAGCAAAAAAGAGTTGACTCTTTGAAGTCGTCGTCGGTAATGGTTATTGTAATTGGAATCGTGCAACGATTCATTATTGAGGAAGTGAACTTGCTGTGACCCAATTCTGGGCGCAGCTCAAATGGAGCGACGCATGCGCCCAAGACGCCCTAACCTACCACTACAAACAATATTAAGTACTCGGTACTCGGTACTCGATATTTGTAGCCCAAAAGGGAGCCCCTTATCACACTGAACAAATCCAGCCAACGCAATCTTATCAGTTCAAAAGTCAACAAAATACGAAAAAATAAAACAAGTGAATGCTACGAAACTTTATGCGCTTATTTATCATTTGCGTTACTCACCTGCTGCCTGATAGCAACAGGTGCCCCGCCAGCGGCTAATCATTGGCAATAGTCAATGAAGCGAAATATGAATAAAATGCTTGGTTGACTCTCTGTATACCCTGTAAGAGGGTATTAATTGTTAAATATTTAAGCGTGGCATTTTAATTCTGATTATTTATCAAAGCAATTTTAGCAATTGGAAATTAAAAATTTTAAATTATATGTTGTTCTTGCTTTCCAATATATTATTTTGAAGGAATATAAGAAAACTTTCAATTCACGAAATAATTTTATATAAATGTAGTTGTTTCAAGTCTTGCAAGCCTATGAAAAGTTGTTTACCTCTCCAAAAGAGTAGTAGATTTAAATCTATTTATAAATAAAATATCCTGTGAAAAACTCCATTGTATAGTATCGCTGAACTCTTTGCCAGAATTTAGCACAAATTGTTAGAACTGAAATAACCCTGCAAACTACCCTTTATAGAGTACTCTTAGTCAGCATTTACCCTTAAGTTACAGGATGCTATCGATAACTAAAATATCCTTTACAAATACCCTTTATAAAGTACTCTTTGTTAGCATTAACCACATATTATTAAAGGATGCAATCTATAACTAAAATACCCTTTCAAAATATATTCTATGGAGTATCCCTTAACTCTCTGTCAGTTTATTACAGGTTGTTATCTACAACTGAAACACCTTTTCAAAATACCCTTTATAGAGTACTCACCACAGCTTGGAGCACGCCGCGCACTTTCAGTCCCTTGGTGGGCGCAAATTCAACAGTTACGCCCGGCTCGATGGTGAGGCGGGCGCCGCGCACCACCTCGAGGTCGTCGCGTGCCAGGAAGGGGCTCTCGCTGAGGCGCAGAGTGCGCTCGCTGAGTATCTCGCCGCCGGGCAGCTCCGTGTAGGAGTTGGCCGATGATGTCAGCAGCAGCGCTGGCGTCGATGGCGGCGCCGCAGTGGCGTCTCCGCCGTGCCGCGTTCCTGGCAGCAGCTGTGTGGCGCCATCGAGACTGGCGAATTCGATATCGTTGTTGTTGTTGTTGTCCGTCTCGGTGTCGGTGTCCTGCAGCAGTTCAACTGCTTCCAGCGACGAATGGGGTGGCACCAATGGCTGTTGTTGTTGTTGTTGTTGCCAAAGTTGTTGGTGTTGTTGTTGTTGTTGGGCGCGACCCAGTTGGCAGGACGACAGCAGCAGACAGAGGCAGAGTATTGTGCATATTGTGTTGACCCATTTGGGGGCAGTGGGCGGGCAGCTTTTGTTGTTGTGCTTGTTGTTGCAACCTTGTTGAGTTTGTTGCAGCAACTTCGTTTTATGTCGTTGCAGCGTCATTTGTGCATTGTTTCTTATTCGATCGACTTTTAGTGCGTGACACAATTGAACAAATTCTATTTTGTTGATTTTTCTTTTACTTAGAATTGTTGTGCATATTCTTTACATTCTGGAAGTTAACCGTTGTGAAATAACTTGCGATTAAATAAATATATATTTTTTAATAAATAATAAATAATAAATTTTATTATTATTATTATTGCTTTAATAGGTTGGAAAACATTATACAACACATTTGTCTATGCGGCTGGGCTATTATTATTTACTTTTAGTTTCACATTTTCTTCTTATGCATTTTTAATTTATAATAAATATTTTGAATTTCCATTTTTTGAAACTTCACCAGATTTTTGTAAAAATTTGTTTAAAGCAATTACAAATAAATTTTTGATTGACTGAAATATTTCCTAGTTTTGAGCATAATTTACATATATATTTTATTTTCTTATATATTTTCACACTTTTTACACCCAATCAAAATTTGATTTTCACATTGTTTTTCTCACAAAATTTCCTTTTGTTAGTTTTCGTTGTTAGCATTTCGGATTTCATAAAATCAGAAAACACAGAGTTTTTCATATTGTTTCAAAGCCACAAGTCTCTTGTATTGTTACCAATCTCTGATAAGCCACAAACTGGCCCTAAAAGCCAACACACACACACACACACACAACTTGACAACGTTTCAAAACCAAAACACACACAAATACCAATGCACGCACACCCAACAACAAAGCACAAAACACAACACAACACACACTCGTGTTGAGTAGCCCCCTCCCCCAACCCCCAAATGACAACAACAAAAAAACGATATATTCAACATACACGAAAACACGTCCGTACGCAAAGAACCGTTAGCAGCGACTGAGCGGTTTACTTGCATTTAGTATTATGACGAGCGTTGAGCGGAGACAAGCAACAACAACAACAACAACAACAACAACAACAACAACAACAACAGCAACAACGAAATACTTGTAAAGCAGTTGGGGAGTTTTCTTGTTGTTGTTGTTGTTGTAGCTCCACGTCGCGGTGTGCTGTAAACTAACTGTAAATGTGTAGGCATTTCATTCATCAGCAAAAGAGAGAGAGAGAGAGAGAGAGGGGGAGAAAGAGAGCAAGCCCTACTGAGCGAGAGGGCAAACGATAGCGTCGCACGCACCGCAAAAGGTAATTTTCTTATATTATTATTTATTTTCTGTGGGCTACGTGAGCGTAGAAAAGTGGAAAGAAAGAAAGAAAGCATTTCCAAGACATTGCCAAGACTATCTCCGCCCGACCCACAGTTTTCTTCAGTTTTGGGTGCCTTCGAGTCAACTTTTTATTTATCGCATATGCAAAGCAGCTTTTTTGTCTGTTCTGTTCTTAAGTTGCGGGCGCGGCTTATGCACTGAAAAAAAAACCCAGTTAAAGGTAAACAAATATATATCCAGATTGGATCAATCTTTGAAAATTAAAAACATATTGGCTTACTAAAACTATCAGTTAATTTGGAAGTTTGACTTAGAAATATAGTAATAAATCGTGTTTTATCTTAGTGTATACAGAGTAGATATCCAGAATAAATCTTTAAAAATTTAAAACATATTCATTTAATAGAACAAACAATTTTTAATTTCTAAATTGAAAAGTAAGCAATTATCGAAAATGTGCATTTAGTAATATAGTTATAAGGCGTGTTTTTTTCTCAGTGTATGCGGGAGCGTCTTTGGGGCCTTGCGCGTTATTATCGACGTATCTGTGACTCAGCTGCAAGCTATTCCAAGTTGCTGTTGCTGTTGCTGTTGACTGCCAATGCACCAAAGTGCATTCAAAAGTTTATTATCGGCCCTTTTATGGGTTTATTAACTTTGTTTGGGCATTTTGCGTAGCTAAGTGGCTAAAATCGCTGACAAAAACTATTACCAAGTGTCTTTGGGAGGCTTTTAATAATATATTTAACTTGAGCAATATCAGCATTTTTTTTATATATTGTGATAAATTCTAGATAGCCGCCAATATAAATGGCCAGATAGCACTTAACGGTGATTGCATTTCCGTTAAATTGATAAGATAGTTGAGGACTGTTAGCAAAAGATAATAGAAAGAACTTTAGAAAATCTATTTAAAAGAAATTTGTTTGTTATATGTGATTAATTAAGTTTAGCACGTTTTGAACGTTATTTTGCATTTCATTTGCTTCAATTTAATTTTTTTTAACATACAAAAGAGAACATTTAGAACACGTTTTTTATCTGGCACAATACGAAAAATTCAGTTAATTGTGCAGGTAATTGCGTAGGTTTCATTTGTGCCAAAATGAGTACGAATATACACTCAGAAAAAAATCTTTTGTTTATAATATTTCAAATAGAACAGCAGCCTGCATATTATTAATAAGCTAATCTAACCCATTTAAATAATTTTATTGCATAAAGAATTGTGTTTATATAGTTGGCAACCTTTCACCTTTCTAAAAATAATTTTTTACGACTTTCCATAAAACCTAAACTTCAATAATCACTTTGGTTTTGGATTACTACTTTTAAATATTACAATTAATTATGCCACAAATTATTTCATAATTAGAAAATATGTTGAGTTCTAGTTCTGGATGAAATAGACAGCAGCGGGGTGTACAAATAGATAGCACAATAGTCTTAAACGCTTATTAGTCATCTGTAGTAAATTGTTTTACCGGCTTTTTCTCTATTTTTTTTATTTGTTTGGATGAGCACGCGATTTGCATTGTTTGAAATGTGACTAATACCAGCCCACATACATATTATAATAAAATACCAACAAATTAGCTCGCTCTCTGTTTCTCTTTCTCTGTCGCACGCAGTTGATAAGCACCTCTCTTTCTCTCTCGTTTAGAAGTTGGTAAAAACAAAACTACTTTTGCCAATCGCTTATCGCATTCAAGTTTATTTTTTTTTTTCATAAATATAGAAAAATGTGTGTATATAAAAGATTTGATTGTGACCATTTCCTTTAACGGTTTAATTGGCCAACAACGCGTCATCAGGCAATGGGAAGTGAGTAACAAAGTTGGTAATGTAATGCAAGGCAAAACGGAAGTAGCCACAGAATGTGGAACCAACCGGAGCAGCAGCGACAGCGGCAGCGGGGCAAGTGCAACTGCTGCAGCAAGCAGCGCTGCCGGCGTCGCAATTGCAGCTCGCTGTTGCGGCTGGCTGAGCTCATGAGGTTGGCAAAGTTTGTTGAGTTTATTGGCCACAAAAAATAGCGATAGTACAACTTGTTGTTGTTGTTGTTGCTGGTGTTGCTGGCAATTAGGCATTCACGAAAGCGTGCAACTCTTCAAAATCGGTCTCTTATTCCGATTCGGAGTGGGATCTTTACGCGCCGTTGCATTATATTCGCATTAATGAGCTTCGCTTTATGGTTTGTTCTAATTACAAGAAAACTTCATATATTTCCAAGCTCTTGCAGATGCTTGCATCTGTATCTGTATCTGTATCTGTGTGTGTGTGTGTATTTGGCCTTTGTTGGTAGTCGCATTGGTATTGGTGGGTTTGGTAATAGTCGGTTGGCCAGAAAGCGAGCGAACAAGCGACGCACCAACACAACCTCACTTTTGCTTTTTAGCTTTTTTCGTTCAGCGTCGTGTATTTTTCAACGCTTTCCAACTCTATTTGCAATATTTGCTAACACTTTACGCACTTGTTGCACTTTTCTTATATTTTACGCATTTTTGTTCGCACTAATTGTGGCTGATTTGAATCGCGACGCTTTTTGTTGGCTTTAAGGCGCGGTCAACGGCGATCACACTTACACATACACACACACATACGCACACACACACTGTGTGTGACAACAGAGAGTATAAAAAAAAGCACCGTTGAGATCAAAATTTGTTTGTCGTTCAGCGCGCACACGTCTGTTCGGCCGCGTCGTCGATCACCTTCTGAGCGCGCTGAGTCGCCCAGAGAAGCTCCACAGTCGAATCTCGCCTTCTCCCTCCCTCTCTCTCTCTCTCTCTTGCCACACAAGTGCTGCCAAAACAACTAGCTGGGAAGCTTGCGCGAGCAAAGTTCGCTCGCAGTGGACACAGTCAAAAGTCAGTTGTTGTCGATGTTGTTGTTGTTGCCGTTGAGAGGGCTATTCGTTGTTGTTGCTTTGGCTTTAGCTGAGCGCACCACTCGCCGTTACCTTGGCCGAAATGACAGCAGCAACAGCTTTTACAGCTTTTCGCCTCATTACCTGTTGCTTTGTGCGCTGTGATGCAAGCTGTGTTTAGTAGCCACTGTTAAGTTAACAGTTTATGTTTCAAGCATTGTGTTTACGCTCAAATCTTGTTCCTAAAAAATCTATAAAATATATATACTTTACTTTATTTTAAGGTCAAATATCTCGTGCAAAACTTAATAATAAAAATAATAATAAAACTTTTATTTTTCAACAACAATTTGTCAACACAGTAAAGTTTTTTAAAAATAATATATTTAAGGCTATGTTGAACCAAACAGTTTATAATTAATAATTATATTAATATGCTAAACTTTTTTTCAACACATTGGCACATTGGCCCACTGTGCTCAATTTTATATACAACTTATTTCTTGTAGCATACTTTAGGGATGCAAAAGTAAATATTGATATCTAGAATCAACTTAATAATGCAATTATCTTAATTTTAGGGCACCGGCTGAAATTTCTTAAGGCGCAAAATAAAAATGTTTTATTTTGGTAAAATCTACTACTACTATTATATATATCAGACGAGTTCGGTTATGTTAAGCCCATTTCAGCATCCTGTTTTTGCGTATTTTCATAAAATGTCTAAGAAAATGTCTAACTTTAATATAGTATTTAATCTAAGAAATATTTCATTCATGTACTAAAGTTCATCGGATATGATTAAAAATTCTGTATGTATGTTTTGTATTGCATACTTTTAGGCTGACATAAAAAAATTGAATTAGATTTTCACGAATTTGAAATGAAAACATTTTTCTTTTTGGAACTTGTATTAGGTATACTATACATATTAAATATATAGTTTTTAGTGAAATTTCATAAGAAATTGAATGCTTTTTCTCGAGTTATTTATTTGTACTTTTTTCGTGATCCGTAAAGCTGCTGTTTATGAATTCATTTGGGGCGACTTCCTTTCGCAAACTTCGGCACTTTGTGGACATTCTCACGCAAATGCGCAGAGATTTTCAGCAGGCAGCTCACGTGCTGGCTGCGGCAACTGGTGATATCATCAAGGCCTCATCTGTGTTAACATAATTATTTCTGCTTTGTTTTTGGTTTTTTATTGCTTATAGTTGAGCGATTGATGTCGTTAATCATGGGCCTGGCACCTATAAAGTTTCCTGAAAATGGCCGCACTTGCTTTGATGACAGCAATTTACGTGCCACATTAATTGAACTAACTTCTACGTGTTCGAGTGCAGCACTTGAAACCGAACCGAATCCGAACCTGCCTTGAATCGAACCCGCCGAATTGTGCGTGGCCCCGTCTGAGGCGTTGCCCCCACGGAAACCGCAAAACGCCGTATGCGAGACCTTTGCGAGACGTGCCTCAAGTACAACTTAATCATGGCTGGGATGGCGCTTGATTGATGGTCGAGTGATTCACACATGGAAGCCCCAATCCTACGAAGTTAATTCGAATTCAACAATTAAAACAAAGCTCAGTTAAATTTCAATGCAAACTTTATTTAAATATATATATATCTATTAAATGTATTTCAAAAAGTCATTTAAAATTCAAGGAAGACCATGGAATGCTAGAAGGCTGTGTACTAAAACTCTAAAATCAAACTTAAAATTGCTATAAATTAAGCCTATAAAACATTTAACTGGAATGCGAACTTGTTTCTCTTTCGATATTTTGTTGTTGTTTGTTGTATCTCTCGTATTTCTAAGCTACTATTACTTTCAACCTTTATTTCCCTCAGCGAAGATCTTGATACGATTTTGTCGGGCCAAGATAATCTTACACATTAAACATAAATTAGAGTGTGTGTATACAAGTATTTTCGTATTGAATTTAAATTACGCACTAAACAGCTTAACTAAAGAAATAAACAACACTTAGTGTTGGACTAAACTAGGCGATAGCTAAGGGATAGATAGACTCTCCAGTTGTATAGCTAGGATGTGCTAAAATAGGTCACACACACAAATGTTATATGCTTAATGCTAATGCGATCTAAATTTCCAAACATGTACTAAACGTACTTCAAATGCAACAACAGTGTGCGATGTGTACTAAAACTTAAAGTATTTAAAGTATTTCTTATTGCCTTGCTTACAGACATTGTACTAAAACTGTACTAAAAATGCACTTATGGCTAAGTAGCGTTCTGGCCTTAACTGATTCAGCTGGCCACGATCTGATCTGATCTGCCAATTTGATTCATGCCAAGCCTTGAAAGCATCCTTACTTAGTGTACTAAAAAGTTCTCAGCGCCGCATTATATCCTCGATGCTGAACCCGGTGCGTCTCGGCGGTGGTGCTGCCACTGCCGCTGGCGGTGCTGCTGGTGGTGGTGCAGCTGCTGCTGCTGCTGCTGCTGGTGGTGGTGGTGCTGCTGCTGCAGGCGGAGGTGGAGCCGCCTCCTTGTCGGTGTCCGTTGCCGGCGGCTTGAGAGAGCAGAGCAGCTGTCTGGGCGGATGACGCGACATGTTCAGTGCATAGATGCCCGGATTGTCCAGATACGAGCGCTGATGATCCACCAGCTCCACCAGCGGCGGCGGCGCCGGCGGCAAAATGCGCTTCCGCACCGGAATCGAGCCCAGGAAGCTGGGCAGCGCCTCGTGCGGCGAGTGCAGCGGCTGCGAAGGCGGTCGCGCCGGCTCCGCTCCGCCGCTGGTCACGATGCTGGGCGGCGTTGGTGTCGCTATCGGTGTCGTGGGCGTCGTCTTGCTGAGGTTCAGCGTCTTGTGGTGCAGATCGCGGCGCACGTGCAGCATGGGCAAGTACGGATCCCCGTTGCCCGGCGCCAGCAGATGCGCATGAGCGTGATGTGGTGGCGGTGGCGGCGGTGCTGCTGTTGGTGTTGGAGCAGCGCCTGGTGGCCCGCCGTAGCGCAGACCGGGCATAAAGGAGGCGGCCGTCGCCGTTGCGAGTGGCGGCTCCTCCAGCGGCCGTTCGCCGTGTGGCCGCATCGTGTACATCTCGCCGCCCTCGTGATGGCAGTGGGTGACGCCCTGGCGTTCCGGCTTGGCCGCCGGACTGGCTGCGGCGGCCGCTTGGCCCGCCTTGAAGCGGGCCACGAGCGCCGCTTCGGCCTTCTCCTCCTCGGTTTCCGCTTCGAGGTCCTCGTCCTCGGCCAGGTCCAGGGCGCCTGACTCGTGCAGTTCCTCGTCCTCGTCGTAGTCATCGAACTCCTCCCCGCTGTCCTCCTGGTCGTAGCTGGCGCTGCTGCTGTTGGTGGCCTTCCGCTTGAGGCGCATCCTTTCGGCCTCGTCCTTCTCGGACTTCTCGCTCAGATTGTGAACGGGCGACTGCCGCGGCGAGTCCACCTCCAGCAGGGAGTCCTCCTCGTCGCCGCTCAACTGACGCGCCTCATCCTCCTCGCCGACGTCCACATAATCGGCGCTGTTCACCTCGCCGACCGCGTGCGTCAGGGCGTGGCGCCTCAGATCGCAGTTGCGGCGAAACACTTTGCCGCACGAGGAGCACTCGTAGGGCTTGTGATCGGTGTGGGTGAGCAGATGGGTCTTCAGGTTCGAGCGCTGATTAAAGCTGCGACTGCAGACGGGACACTTGTGCGGCGACTCCTCCATGTGCAGGATCTTGTGCACGGCGAGCGTCCGCGACTGGCAGAAGCCCTTGCCGCATTCGGTGCACTTGAACGGTTTCTCCTTGGAGTGAATGTACCTGAACGAAAGAGAGGGAGAGGGGGGAGAAACGAGTTAAGCACATGTGTGGATTGCGTGGGCGTTTTTTGGTAGCTGCTATTAGCTGGTAGCTGCCTCAAGTTGACAGTTATCTGTTATCTCTCTGGCCTCGCGCCCCGCTCAGATATATTTTATGTTTATGGCAGCCATCTTTGAAATGGCGTCCACTTGTTGTTGGACCAGCAGCAACAGCAGCAACAGCAGCAGCAGCAGCAACAACAGCAACAACAGCAACAACAGCAGCAGCTGCTGCGACTCTTTACAAAAACAGGTTCTCAGCTCAGATCTGCGTTTGCCTTTGAGTTTGCCTTTGCTCGGGGGCTTCAAGGCGCACTGAGATTCTTCTTGGTGTTTGCTTCGCCTGCCTTCACTTTGTTGTTGCTGTTGTTGTTGTTGTTGTTGCTGTGAAATTAGCCCCGCGGCAAAGCAAACAAACGACAAATGGACCGAAACCGAACGATCAAAAGACACACACACACACATACAGCATCTTGGACAGGCCAGCAGCACACATGGAGGCACCATCCAAGGGAGGAGCACCAATGCCAACCTGCCTGCCCGCCGAGTATCGAGTATCGCGCATCGAGCATCGAGTACCCGCACCCCTCAATGCCCCTCAAAACAAAAAACAAAAACCAACAAAGTTAATTAACTTTGTCTGCTGCGGAGTGTTCTTTCACTAACTTGGCTACAACACTGAGCCAACTGATTTTGTCAAGCTGTTCGTACGTTGCGGAGACTATTCTAGAAAACTATTCATATAAACTATACTATTGTATATTTTGAAAATAAAAAAAAAAAACTAGCAAAATTATGGAAAAAATTTAAAAATTGAGTTGAAATTTAAATAATAAAAACAACATATACTTTTTTTTAAAAGGAACTCCAAAGAGTTTAAACAAAAATGAAGTATTTATCTTTTTTTCGAAATTTTTCCTACATCTACAATCTTAAGTAATTGAGATAATGTTAAAAATGAAAAACTGCCTAAGCATGTTTTAAAAAAAAATTATTTACTATTTGGCTTCTTGAATTTTAATTATTATTATGTCAATATATTTGTTTTCTTTTACTGTTCGAAAAGCAATTGCAAATAAACATTGCTAAAAATATCTCCGTATATAGCGTTCATCTAATCAACCCCATAAATAATGATCATAAAAAGAATTTTTCCAAACAACAACAACAAAGTATTCTAATTGCAACTAAAATTACTTTTATATTTCCATTATAAATTCAAGTTCGCCTCCTCACCCTAACCTTTTTTATGTAGGGTGTTTGAGATGCGACTTGAACCAACCACAAAAAATTGTTTTCAAGTTTTTGCTTCTTCTTGCTGCTGGCCCGAGGCATGCCAGCAATTATGAGTGCCTTCTTCCCTCCCCGCACTCACCTGTGATCCCTCAGATGGTCCTGTCGCCGGAAAGCCTTGCCGCAAATATCACAGGAATAGGGCCGCTCGTCCGTGTGGGTGCGCTCGTGGATCAGCAGATTGTAGGACTTGGTGAACTGGCGATTGCAGAACTTGCAGATGAACTGCTTCTTGGGCCGGGAGGCGCGTCCGGGCGCGCGCAGCAGGCGCCTGTCGAGCCCGGCGTGCATGCCCGGACCCAATCCGGGCGGGAACAGCGCTGCGGCTGTGGCCGCTCCGGGCGGAAATGGGAAGCTGCCGGCGGCGGTCGGCGACGGCCCCGGCCCGGTCAGATATGGCGGTGGTGGCGGCGGCCCGTAGAGCACGCCCGGCGGCGGCACACCCGGCGGCCCGCCCGGCGGACCGCCACGGCCCAGCATGGCAGCAGCGGCTGCCGCCTCGCGGAGCGCCAGCTCCTTGCGCTTGTCCGCCATCATGGCAATGATCTCGTAGTTGGAGTTGCTGCCGGCGCGCGCCTTCGCCTCCAAGGCCTGCCGCGTGGGCAGCACCGGCACAAAAGCGGAGATCTCGCGATGATGCGGCGGCCCCGCCGCGTGTCCGTGCGGCCCGCCGTGCAGCCCCGAGGCGGCCAGGTGCTGCTGGTAGGCCAGCTGTGTTTCGTAGGCAGCGGCCACTGCCGAGATCCTGCTAGCTGATGAGTTGCGCGAGTCGCCGGCACTGCCTCCGGCACCCTCCGAGTTGCCGGCGGATCCCGCGCCACCGGAGCCACCGTTCGCGGCGGCAGCCACCGCGGCCACCGTCGACATAAACTGATCCATGCGAGAGGCGCGCAGCATGGGAATGGCGCCTCCGCCCTCGCTGGCTGTGCTATCCGTGGGCATATCGAGCGCCTCGAGCTACTCACATGCCGTCAGACCTGAAAGAGGAACGGCGAGAGTGAGAGAGAGGGCAGAAAATAACAATTAGTCAAATGTTGTGTTGATTATTTGTGGCTTATTGGGGGGCTTATCTTAATTGCTCGTCAAGTTCAATAAAATGTATATACACATATTTGCTTTTTACCCCGTTAACACAGCCCTTAAAGGGCCGGTTGGGAGAATGGAGATCGCAGTTATAGTTTATATAAAATATAAATAAATACTTCAAACATCTTTTAAATTTAAATGTTCATATATTTCGCATAATCTACTAAGAAATACAACTCATTAAAAACTTGAAGAAAAAAACGTGGTTAAACACCTTTTAAGCTAAATTTACGAGTAGCTTATAATAGTAAAACTCACAATTCAAATATAAGCTGCATTAGATAATACTCTATCTTGTTTGATTTCAACTTGAAGCATATTTATTTAATTTAACAAACACATGTTTACTAATTAAATTCAAGTTGTAAAATCTTGGGCACCTGATTGTAAAATGTTAATATTTTTTTTTTATTACTTTACAGCTGCACTATTTTAATGCATATAAAAATATGCACAGTGTAGGGTATATTTAGTGTTCAAGATACGTTATTTTTCACATTTCAGGTAATTTTTCATTTGATTTTTTTTTTTTGTAAAGTTTTTTTTTTGTATTATCAGCAACGGCGGCGGCAAGTGAAACTAAACTGAACTGAAACGTCGCAGTTGGAGTTGTCGAAGCTGGCAGGTTAGATAAGATTGTGCGTCTAAAAACCTGACTGACTCAGTCAGCAAGGCACACACACACACACACACACAGCACAGTAGTAGCAGCACACACACACGCACACTCGCATACAGAGTCATATAGATACTGCTGGCATTTGGCAGCCATACAAATGCAACTGGTAGCATAAGCGAACTAAACGGCAGTCAGTCAGTTAGGCAAGCCTTGACTCGGTAGCCGGACCCGACTCGACTCGAACTCGAACTCGACTCGAACCCGAGAGAAGCAAGAAGCGACCCGATGCGACCCGCTCGAGCGACTGCTTACTGGATTTACGCAACAGGAGCTTCAGCTTCTGGCTCTTCTGGGGTAATTTTTTTTTTCTGAACGTGATCATCACGATAACAACAAGCAAATGATGAAGCAGAAACAACAACACACAGAGAATGAACAGAAAAAAAACTTAATGCTGATAATGATAATGATAATGACGACTATATTGTCGCTGGATCGACATTAAAACTTTGTTGCGTTCAAGCCACAATGTATAACCAGTTGCGCAAAAAAAAAAACAAAATAAAAAGTTAAGTATTGCCTCTCAAACTGCCTTTTCCGAGCTCCCCGCCTGACAATGACAGTTTTGCTTATCATTTGGCTGGAAATGTTCTCGACTTGTGACTGCAGCCTCGAAATGAGTTTTCACGTCGTGATTTTTAGTTAAAACTGTTTTCTCATTTGCCTGCCATGATAAGTAGATAGCTGGAACTGCTGCATCATCGCACCTTGTGGCCACAGCCAGATCTGGTGGGTTGCGGACCCAAAGACTGGGCTGCCTGGGTAAATCGGTGTGCCATGCACGTGCCCAGAGATCTGGCTAGGCTGCTAGACGGCTGTCAGATTAGATCTGCGCAACCAAGATAGATAGTTTATAGCGCTCTCTGATTAGAAATGACATTGGGCATTTATCCAAAGTGAATACAACAAGGGGTTAGTTGGCCTGTCAGAGTTTTATTCCATTTGACAACTTGATTTGAAATTCCCAACTAAACTTAAAAGTATTTAAATTTGAAAATATTTCTGAAAATATGAATTTATTTAAATGCTACAAAACACGACTAGATTTTTTTTAAGCTAATAATTTTTTCCTTTGTTAACAAAAAATTGTTTCATCAAAAATAAGAATTTTTTAAAAGTTTCCAAAAATTGCAGATTGAATAAAATATGAATAATATTCAAACGTAACTTCACAAACAACGAAATCATTCTATTTTTAATATATATATTTTAAATTTATAATCATTCAAATAAAAATGTTGCCCTGTTAAAAATATTAATCCAACCAAGGCTAAAAAAGCTTTTAAAGATTTACTAAATATTTAAATTAATTAACTGATTTGTTAACTAATAATTTGTTTCTCTGTTTTAGCTTTCCCTTTGAAAGTATTAAATCTGAAATGTCGCGCAATTTAAAAGTACTTGACCAACTGATCTTAATTCATACGCTCCATAAGTCCCCCACTAGTTTCAGTTAGCTGAACAGCCGCATAGCCCATATATCACACACACACACAGAGTCAGAAGTATCTGTGGAAGCCTCGAAAAAAGGTAACCCGTTTTGGGGGTTTTCGTTGTCGTATTTACTTTTATTTATTTCTTTTTTTTACTAGGTTTACACACAGTTTTTTTTTCTCTTCTGCTCACTTATGCATTTATGACGGGGGCTCGGTGTCTGTTTAACTGTCTAAACTGTCTGAGCTGTCCAACTGTCCGACAGTCAGCGATTCAGCGTTCATTATCTTTTGAAACATCGGCACTTTTGAAACGCCAAGCTAAATAAGAAAAACAAATAAAATTAATGTAAATAATGGACATCATCAGCAAAATGCGAAGTCGACAACGTCGCACGTACTTGCTGTAGTTGTGAGCGGGACGAAACGGGAACGAAAGGGCCAGACAGGGACAGGGGACAGGGGATAGGGAGATGCAATGGTGTGTAGAGAGAGAGTTGTGTGTACTTTCAGATACAATATAGAGATACAGATACACACGCATACACACGCGAAACGTTTGCGCAAACGGTTGCCCAGCAAATGAAGCCAAAGGCTTAAATGTGTGTATACATATAATAAAAATACAACAACAACAAAAAATTTTTATGAGAAACAACAACAACAACTACTGGAGAAGAAAATAAAAGATATCGAGGAGCAATTTGGCTGCCACTTTTCGTTGCCTGCTCTGGGCCCTGACTATGGCCATGGCTATGGCTCTGGCTCTGGGTCTGGCTTTGTGTAAACAACCAGAGCCAAAGAGACCAGCAGACGCGTACACCCAGTGAAAAAGGTTCAAAGCAGTTGATAAAAAAAGCAGAAAAAAAGTATACAAACACACACAGACACAGCTATAAGAAAACAACACATGCGCAAAGGGATTTAATATTTGTATAGAAACGAGACGAAGTTTTGTCCCAACGCGGCTCATATCTTGCTTGGACCAAGACGCTTAACGCACTACTTCAGTTTGCTTACAAAACAACAACAGCAACAGCAACAACAACAACAACAACAGCAACAGCAACAAACAACACACGACAAGGAAGGGTCAGTTTGTGTGTGCGTTCAGTTTTAATCCCTTCGGGCCAGCGAAGGTAGCTAATAATCAACAGAAGACAAAAAAAAGAAGAAAATAAAAAAAAAAATAAAAGTAAAAGAAACAACTTGTAATTATAGTGCGCCGCCTGCATTCAGACAAATGCGTTAATCTCGCAACCCTTTCGCCGCTGCCAGAGCCCCCTTCAGATAATAGTCGGAGCTATTAAAATCTCTAGCCATGATCATCAGCGCTTGTAGTTTTCCACTTTGCCTGGATACCTGCTCCTCCAACTTGTCTCTATAATTTTCTTGATTAATATCTATGAGACTTGTGTGCGTGTGTGTGTTTGTGTGTAATGTGTGTAAGTGCGCGTTCATTAATTTAAAAGCTTTGCTAATTTTGCAACCATGTTGCAAGAACTGCTAATGAAGTTTTATGGGTTCGCAATGCAGCTGGCTTAGACCGTTCTGAAGAGATTACTAAGGTTGTTCACTTTAATTGAAAAACGTAATTTATAATTATTGTGATCAAACGAAACTAGTTCTGTAACGATAATAATTGATGGGCTCATTGGGAGGCACATAAAGGTAGCTAGAGTTTATCTAATCTTTCAATATCTTTAAACTCTTTCAAAATGTAGCTGTAAGGTAAAATAGTAAATATAAATTAACATAATTTTAGCCTAAAAGTTGTAATAATCTAATTTCAAAGTTAAAAAATTTTGAAACTTTTTTTCAAGCTTCCATCTAAGTATCTTAGCTAACCGAACCTAACTTAATCCAATCCATATTTATGTGTTTACGTGATTTCATACAAACTAAAAAAATGTATACATACATATATATATTTTTCTTTTGAACAAAAATAAAAACTTTTTAATTTATTTTAATCTCTAAATTTACGATCTCACCCAAAGGCAAGAATATAAAGAAGTTTTCCCCTTTTTAACTGTGAGTCTGTTTCTCTGGTTATTTCCTTATATTATTTCTCCTACACAGTTCAGCAAGCTAATCCCCTTAAGCCGATCGTATTTCACGCTTCTTACGACCCTTCGATTCAGACAATTATTTCACTCTCTCGAATATAGAGTTCTTCAGGTCTTTTGTGCCCGGACTGTCAATAATTCATAATCATGGGCTACTTCAGACTGAACAGATCAGATCTGATCAGATCAGTTATGCTAAAATATAACTCTATTATTTCTTGAAAGATGGTTTATGCTCAGCTTTGTTAATTATTCAAACTGGGATCTCCCCACACAGTTGAATTCATATTAGATAGAATTCAATTTCATCATCAAAACTGATCGGAAACATTGTAAAACTTGTCTAGTCTATTAAGTGCCGGTTAAACAGGCACACGTGCCAAATGGGCGTGGCAGAGCGTTGAAAAGCTTTACCTTTTATGGCCAATTGTATGGCCCATTGTTCGCTTTAGCTTTATTAGGCAGCTTTTGTTTAACAAACTTTAATATGCTTTTAATTTGTTTTTCGTTTTTAATTAATTTCATTTTTATTAGCGTCTATTTTTGTGACCAAAAGCAATTTCCCTACTGCTGGCAACCGTTGCACCAATATTAAATTTGATATCAGTAAAAAAAACCCACCCAGAAATATACAGAATGCAATAAATTTTTATGTGCCTATTCTTATGCTAAAAAGTAGGAACCGAGAGCACAAACCAAATTGCCTATAAACAAACAATGATGAAAATTCAAAGAGTTCAAGCGCTCCCAACTCCAGCTTCAGCTTCAGCTCTAGCTCCAGCCAAGCGAGACAAAAGCCAAATGGCTCTATAGAACCGCAGCGAATGGAACCCGAATACCAAATATCCAATACCCTATGCCAGATCTAAAGCACAAAAATAATCACACACAAAGCAAAAAAGAAAAACGAGACTGTGGGAGCGCGGGAGGCGTTTTCAAAAAGCATCAGCAGCAAAAAACAGAAAAAAAAAAAAACTAAAGCATTTAAAAGAAATCAAAGGAAAATAAGCACAAAGATGCTGGAGCGATGTAGATGGCGAAGCCAGATGATGGCATGGTACCCGATCCCAAAACCCCAAACTCAAACCCCAAGCCCCAACAGAAGCTTGCGGCAATTGCGTTTCCTCTTTGGACACACGTTCTGAACAATTAAAGCGCGCGGCAAGCCAAGCTGGCAACGGCCAAGACAACGACGACGACGACGACGACGACCAAGTCCAAAAAAACCGGATTCAAATTGAGCACGACGAGAGCTGCTGAATCTGAATCTGAGGCTGAGAGCCACTGGCCACTGGCACTGGCTACAAGTGAACTGGTTTACGGGCAACAAAACAAAAAACCAAAAAAAAAAAAGAAAAAAAATTCCAAGCTCGAACCTTCGAGCTGGAGTCGAACTCAGTCTGAGCCGAGCGCCAGGCCGCCTGTCAATGGAACGCAGCGCAGGCAGGCACCACACTGAGTTCGGTGGCAATGACAGTGGCACATGCAGTTGTAGTGGAAGCCGCAGCGGCAGCCGCCGCCAGTCGCCCAAAAAACCGCCAACTGTGGCGGAGCCTCCAACGTCGAGCTCTGTGTTTATGTGTGTATGTGTGTGTGTGTGAAGGTATGCTTGTGTGTGTCTGCTTGGAGCAGGTTTTGACAGTCAACTTATTTTTTATTTACTTTGTTACTCGCTACTCTCTCGCGCTCTCTTGCGCTCTTGCGCTCCCGCTCTCTTAGTGCCCACTCGCTGGGGCTGTTACTCGCTGTGATTTGCTTTTGGCCATAGCAAAAATCAAAAGAAAATAATTAGCTAGACCCTAAAACAAAAACGCTTCAACTGCGGAATTTTTTGTGGAATCTTTTGATATTTTTTTTCTGTTTGGAGGGGGTGTTGCCCGCTTGGGGCGTGTAGCTTACCTGTAAACAATTTTGATGGCTGTGCGAAGAGCGCTTGAGGCTCTTTCAAGCTTCGCTTGGCCAGTATTCCAAGTATTTTGAACAAGTTTTAGTTTTGTTTAGTTTTTTTTTTTCTTTTTCTTTTCTTATTTTCTTTCTCTGGGTTTTTTGGCTTGGCACTTTTCAGGTTACTTTTTAAGATTTCTAGAATGCAAACGATATTAAGGATTAGATCAAGGATCAAGAAAATGAACAAATTGCCTTTTAATTAAAGACAACACGTTGAATTGTATATTTCTGGCTTGCAAAATGTATGCATTAAGTTTAGATACACGCACACGCAGTACAACACACACACACACACACACACACACAGATGTATGCGCGACACAATCACGGCACGATCAGAAGCGCGCGGTCGCGGGTGTAACGGGAGCAGCAGCAACAACAGCAGCAGCAGCAGCTACCACAAACCACGTAGAAGCCGAGCAAAAAAAAAAAACAAAACCAAACCACGTACGACAGCAACCAGCAACCGAACGCTCCAAACGAGCCGAGTCGAGCCGAGCGGAGCGAAGCCGAGCCGAGCGAACGAGCCAAGCAGCAAACGAGATACGGCAGCTGAAATGTGTTTTTCTACATTTTGTTTGAAATAGGAGCTGAAGCCAGTGCAGCTACCAATTCGCTCCTCAAGTAGTCCCAAACTCTTCCCACACACACAACCGACGACACGCTTGGGCACGTCGCACAGAAAAGCGCTTTTCAGCGAGCTGCGAGCGGCGAGCGGGCAACGGGGCGCTTGCGACGTTGCAACAAGTTCACTGTGCCTGCATTTTTCCCCCAAATACACAATACACAGACAGAAACTCACATATACGTAGACAATTGCAGTGGGCGATTGTAGGTGACGGTCCGCGCGCAGGTGCGTCAACCACGATCAACTCTCGAAGACTAATCCCACATCGCCAAGCCGCTGTCGTCGCCGTCGTGGCTCACTCGAAGAGAGCACCCGAGAGAGCAAACAAGCGAACGAACGAACAAACAAACGAGAGAGTGCGCCACAGCGAGTAGCGAGAGAGATCGCGCTCGAAACCAGCCAAGTAAGAAAACAACAGTCGGCAACAACAATTTGAGCAACTGGCAAACCAACTACTTACCGACCGCCAGTCGCACGCTGCGGACAGCCAGGCCGAGCGGACAGACATACGGAACGTGCATACGTACGACGAGTTATTGTCAGTTAGAGAGCTACCTGTTTACCGACTGCTTACCGTTTTCGAGGGTAGACGAACAAACTCGCGGGTTGCCAGATTGCATTTGGCAGTCCACTAAATGCGCTTCGATTCCAATGGGCGAGGAAGTAACTACCGTGCTGCGGGGGGAGCACTATATAAACATATATTCAGTGTGTGCAGTATAATTTGTAAGTAGTACACTGGGGCTGCTATTGAATAAACAGATCTCATTTGGAAATGAGTGTTACTTTCATAGATATGCATTTATCTTTTTGAAAAAAATATTGCTTTAGTAATCTTATCTATAAGGTTAAAAATGGTTATAAACTTTCAAGCTGCTTCAATAAACCCAAATTTTGTTACTATTCTGGTTGAAATTTGATTGATTAGGTATAAAAGCTAAACATTTTATTTTAAATGTATCTTTCTCCAGTATTCCAACAGGTAGGTGTATCTTAACGGTCTGGCAACCTCGCATACCGCACATGTAAAACAACAAAGGTATGCGGTCTGCGGTCCAAAAGAGGGGGAGTTACGTTTGACGAAAACGCCTCGACGATGCTGCTGCTGCTGATGAAGGTAAACATGATGATGATGTTGCATACATGATGGCGATGATGGCGATGATGATGATGATGGTATTGAACGAGGAACCACCAACTGTTTCCAAAGTAGCAAAGAAAAAACCGAAACGAAAAATAATCTAAGAAAATGAAACCGAAGAAATACAAAGAAAGGCTGCAACTGAGCAGAGAGGAGATAATTAAGGCAGTGACAAGGGCCGCACAGTGAAACGAAATTGTTATTGCAGTTCTTGTCATCGCCGTGACTCGAATCCAAAAAGAAAAAACAAAGAAGAAGAAGAAGAAGAGAAACAACAGCAGAAAACGGTAGCAGTCTCATAGGGCGAGCGAATTGTTATTCTAGTCGTTGACTCCTCGCCTTGTTGGCTGCCGTGTGCATATTTTGCAGCTATTTACGATCTGAAATAAATTACTCAAAAATCTGTGTAAAATATATGCTGCAGCTATTTACGATCTCAAACAACCAACCATGGAGTCGAACCTGACAGGTTCATTGATTGCATTCGAATCGCTGCGTTTTCGCTCTTAGCCCGGCTAACTGATCGGGCCAAGGGAGTGGCGGCGCAGTTTCAGGTAGGAGCCGAGTTCGTTGCATCATTGAGCCTTATTAATGATGTTTAGACGCATTTCAATGCCCTCAAGCTGTCGACAATGCGCAACTTCAGCATTTGTCATATTTTCTTGATGTAGACTCGAATTGTCGTTTAGTTTTTTTAGTATACCAAAAAATAAGCTTAACACTTGGAATTTAAAAAGAATTATTTTTTTCCCAATTTACTTGTAGTAAGACTTTATAAATATGCATAATTTGTTCTTGGTATATTCTTTATTTAATAATTAAAGCTCTTATTTAGGGTTTTTTTATTTACTATATTTTCTATTTGTTTTTGTTTTTTTTTTTACGTTTTTTACTCACATTTTCCACAGAACATAAAAGTGACTGTCAGACTGTCTTGTATATATAATAAAGTATTTTCTAAATGAACCAGCGTATCCATCGATTGGAAATCTCTATTTAAAATATATAAAATATCTAATTATGTATGTATGTGTATATAAACGGATGTGTATGTGTGCGCACATACTGATCCACAACTGAACTGAACTCAGCACACATTCAAAGATCATATATTGCATATATGACAAAGTAACTACTGGATTGTGATGTATTTTAATGTACTCATAAAACATTTTCCATCTTATTGGCGATTGGCAATCCCAAAAAAATCAACCTATCAAAAAACTAAGCTTAGCTAAAATGTGTTTTTTTGTTTTCCAATTCTTATAAAAAAGCTATACATATCATAATAATTGTGTCTAACTAATAAAACATTGTTGTTGTCTGCAAAAATTGTGTTGTTCTTGTGTTTCCAATAGGGACGAAAACCGTTTTCACTTATTTTAATAATTCAATAATTTTGTATCTAGTGTGGAGCTAAGCATTCAAATATTAAACCATTATGATACAGCCCATATTCAATATATCTACCACCGATTTCATGATTTCTAACTTTAGATACTATTTTTGTTTTTGTTTTTTCTGATGCTTGTGAAATTGGTCTGTTGTTTTTTGCTTGCCAAAAGTTAAATTGCAATCTTGTAAATATTATCTCACTGTGTTAAGATACCCGTCTAGAATGAATATTCATATATCCTTTAAATAGCTAAGTATCTTAATTGATTTAGTTAAATGTTGAATTTCGAACACACTTTAGACAATATTTTGGTCTGCTGTATGTTTTTACCTCTACTATATCATATATATATATATATATATATATATATATATATTGTGTGTATGTGTGTGTGTGTGTGTGTGTGTATAACAAGACAACCTCACTAAACATAAGTATGTATAAACTATATTAAGTACAAGTAACAAGAATACACACCAAAAATTCTCTCTCGCACTTCAAAATAGTTTTTAATCCGATTCCATCGACTTTGACTGCCTAAATTCCTTGTCTTAGTAGCTATAAAAAACTCTGGACTATTTCTACATAAATTTTGTTTGTTCTCTTTTTTGTTGTTTGGTTTCGCTTAAGAGCTAGTTGGTAGTACCTAGTACCCGTACTAATGTCCCAAAAATTTGAATTCCGATCGCTCTAATCCATATAGTAGCTAAAACTTCGACGTTTTCGTCGTCTACTGAGCGCCGATCTGGAGCGTGTTTTTAACCTTAGTTACCCGGACTTGATCCAGCGATCTATCGAGTACTCCAGTGCGGATATCCAACTGCAAGTTTCATTAAGTTTATAAGCGATTCAATAGAGAATATTCCGAGAGCTTACCGTTTTTTATCCATTTCGCTTTCGGTGCAAAAATAATAATGACGCAATTTCGCTTCTGGTGGTATTATCTCGAATGAGTTCTTCTTGCCGGACGCATTGGCGGACATCGAGGCCACCTTGTAGCCGTGCAAGCAGGCCATGCCTAGACGAAACCAAATTGATTCGTAATATTTAATTAATTAGTCCCATGCGTCAGCTGTCTGTCTTGCTTTTTCTTCAATACCCTGTAAACTCAAAAGGGATGTACGCGGGTCTGCCTAGGCCATTTTGATTTTAAATCAAAGTTTTTTCAAATTTGAAAAAAAAATTTTCCAAACTTAAATTTTTTTTTTTAAATTTAAAATTGCAAATTATTATTCTTAGTCGTTTGCGAATGTATAATAAGCATAAAAAACATTATATTAGTCGATAATGAGAGTGTTACATTTTTGGTTAAAAACCAAGAAAAAATGTACACAACTTTTGTACATCTAAGTTTTCTGCACATTTAAAAAGGGGATTTTTTTTTAAAAAATTGTATGAATTTTATTTGTATTGCGCTGTCGGTTACACCCGAATTCAACTTTCTTATGTGTTTTTTTTTTTTGTAATTTGCATGTGACTCACCGAATGCACTTTTGCTATTTGCATCTTGATAAAAATAGAGGCAGGCATCCTTAAGTACGCAATAGCGTTTCGACCAGCCGCACCACCTTGAGCCCAATTTGAGCAAATGGCCAAAACAGTCGGGCCGCACAATGCTGCCGGGACTCTGGTACAGACAGCGGGCACTGTGCGGGGAAGACGATGTGAGAAATGGAAAAAATTGGTTTGCTGCAATTAGCATCAATGTCCTTTTACCTTTTGTCCAGCCACTGATTATCGTGTGTGGCCGCCTGGCGCAGTAAATTTATCCATCTGTTGGCCAGTTCCTCGGAGTCAGCAGCCACATACATGGGTATGCCCTCGCCAGAGTCGACCTTAAAGGCGAAGGGTTTGCCTATATCGAGGGGGCACAGATCCACCGTATGCTTGGCCATTATCATAGCACCCACGGGTTGGGAATCCTATAAAAAAAAATTAAAATAAAAAAATTATGATGTTAATTTTTAATTTTTAAAGCCAAATGTATCTTATAATGCCAACTCGAACATCATTGGCTAAATTAGCTTTTTATTTAATTAAAATTGTTCCCATTCTATAAGTAGCCAGTCGGTAACTAGAAAAACTAAAAAAAACGAAGAAATGATTATGAAAGCCTAATATAAAGTTTATAAAGCCAGCCAGATTGTTATTGGCTAAAATAGCTTTTGAATTTACATAATTGTTTTTTTCGCATTCAATAGGTACCCAGTAGGTAACTAGTTCTTACATCTTCCGTTTTGTAGTAGTAAAGACAATTGTCCGGCCTCAGCGAGAACCAGCGTCGCACCCATTTTTTGGCATTTGGCGCACCCTTGGCCTGTCCACTCTGGCGCCACAGGTAGCCGCTGAATATCGGCTGGCTGGGCGGCTCCAGTTGCTCGTGCATCAGGACGCCAATGGTGCGGGCCACCTGCAGTTCGAGCTTCTCACAACCGTCGTGCGCTATCTTGACCACCTCCGTGTGGTGCTTGTCCAACACCTGGACGCCATTGACCGATATGATGATGTCGCCCACTTCCAGGCCGGAGCTCTCCGCGGGCGTATCCGGCTCAATGGCAGCCACCACCACCGGCTTGGAGCCGTGTATGCGAAAGCCAAATTCACCAGAATCGCTCTTAACCACAACCGTTTTGTCCACGCCTGCAGATACATAGATACAAATACAAATGATATGCTCGATTATGTAGCTATGTGGGATATGATTTGTGTGATTTTATTTCCGGACACATTACCGTGCGCGCCATTGCTGAGCGTGCTTATGACGAAACTCTCGCGTGCCCACACCAAGAGCATTAGCTTCAACACCTCCTCAAGTTTACGCCGCACCGAATCCGGCGGCGAATTCGACGATATCAACTCTGTGGCATTGAAAACATAATTTGACTAAATCCCAACTGAAATGTAACTTTTTGTTTACCCACCAATCATTTGGCTTAAAAGTTGTGTAAATAATTGAGATGAAACTTTTGCACTTTTCACTTTTGATAATGCCGAGATCCGATCGGAAAGCGGAGCGAGCCGTCGCAACGGCACACAACAAAGCACGCACCGCGACTATTTTCGATAACGGAATCAAACATAAAAAACTATTTTTTCGCTTTTTCTGCGTTTTGTTTTTTTACGTCTGCCAATTGCCGGTCATGAAAAGCCAGAGCGCCATCGACCCACTATCATGAGGAAAACAAGCACAAGCAGGTGTGCGGAACACACCGTACCTCAAATGCCCTTACATACAATTAATTATATTTGAACTTATCTCTATAGTTTTTGTGATCATATGTTTTGGAATGGTGAATAAACATAGAAAATATAATGTGTAAACTTTTTAAATTATTTCTTAAATAATTTAAACAGAAAAATATGATTAATACATATAAAATGTTAGGTAAGATTTTAGAAAGATTTTTGAATCGTCTCTATTTCATTTTTTTAAAACAAATAAAAATATTGCCTCTAAACTTTTTAAATTGTTCATATATGAGGTTGGAGTTTTAAGAGTTTTTAAAACAGAAAAAGATTATTTGTCTTTATAAAATGTTATATGTATTCCGTTTGATTTTTGAATGTTTGGAAGATTCTTAATCAAATTGTATGAAATTTTGAAATATTTTTTTTTGATCAAAATTTTAAATCGCATGGTTTTAGTTATTTTCAACTAAAAACTTAGTGTCTGTAATATTTAATGTTGCATATTGCCTTGTAAAACAATAAA
The DNA here is from genome assembly GCA_004143825.1 of Drosophila micromelanica. Classification (NCBI taxonomy): domain Eukaryota; kingdom Metazoa; phylum Arthropoda; class Insecta; order Diptera; family Drosophilidae; genus Drosophila; species Drosophila micromelanica. Next base: position 57,342 of record SCDY01000297.1, read on the forward strand.
ATAATAAATTAAAAAAGTAACAGAAATATGGTATAAAAGAAAACAATTTAGGAGTCTGAATTGGTCATAGTCAGAGAACCCTCTGTGAGGGCATTTAAAAAAGCTCTCTTGTTGCTCTCTCAGCAGTTGGACGCGCACGTTGTGCCAAATATAGAATTAAATACAGGGTGTTCTTTTCAAGTTTCGTTCACTTACGGAAGTTGTTGTGCTTCTGGCGATGGTACATTTCGAGGGTGCAGCGACGCTGAACCAGCCGATGTAGAATCACCTGGTACTTGGCATGGAAGCCCTTCTCCGACTCCGTGGAGGCGCGACGTTCCCGCGACCGATCTGCAAGTGTTTATTTTTGGGATACAAACTGGACTGTCTCGACGGGATTCGGAGTGGTACCTACCGAAGCACTGATGATCCAACTGGGTCCACAAATCATCATCGGTCAACCGGGTGTAGCGACCCGCATCGTAGTGACCCTTGTAGATGATGTGCTGGCTCTGTTCCGTGTTCGTGTCGGGCAGCACGCACGGACTGGAGCCGGCCGGTCGCAACGTGGGCGTGTTGGGCAGACTGGGTGCGCGACCTCGTTCCTCGCTCTGCAAGCAATTCTTGTGGTCAGATCTTCCTCTGCCTTCCCCCCTCTGTGTGCTTACCTTGGCGCGTATGTTCTCCTGCCTGGTCTTGTAGTGCCTGCCCCGTTCGCCGTGGTAGCGCTCCTCGGACCGGAAGCGTTTGTCCATTTTCTTGTAGAGTCGCTGCGTGGTCTTCGTGGTCACCGGGGAGTCGGCAAAGTCGGAGGGTGGCTTCACGATGTCCGCCTCCTGTTCGATGTAGGGTATCGACTCAACCGAATCGCCCGCCAGCTCGCTGACCTCGTTGTTGTGCTGCTTGCCCTCCATCTCCTTGCCGCAGTGGAGGCAGTGGCCCTGCTCCGCACTGGCCGCGTTCCCATCCGCCTCGCTGTAGAACACCGAGTCCGACCCGGGCGACACCGAGCGCAGCGACTCAATGGACTTCGCCTTCAGCTGGCCAGCTGAGTCCGAGGCGGATTTGGTGGCGGGCACCGCGTTCAGTTTGGGCGACAGCAGCGCTGTGGGCGTGGCGCAGCTGTGCGGCTTCTTTAGAATAGGCTCCGGCTGCCCGACAGCCGTACTCGTGCCCGTCGAGGAGGCCGAGGTGGTCGTCGTGGTGGTGGTGTTGGCCACCGTGGCAGCTGTTGTTGCTGCTGCTGCTGCTGCCAGGCTCATGTCCAGCAGCAGCTCTGTGTCCCCGCTGACGCTGCTCAGCCCGTAAATGGTGGGCGTGGCACGCGCCCGTCGCACCGCCGCCGCAGCGAGCACATCCTCCCGGGAGCTCTTGCGCAGCTGTCGTCGTATCTTGGGACGGAAACGTTTCATCTTGCTGGGGCTGCCGGAGCCCTCCAGAATGCCGGCGCTGTGCTGTTCGGGGGACGGCAACTTGACGGCGCCGGCGCCGGTGGGCTTCTTGATGGGACTGGTGAGGGCGCGCATGTTCTCCTTCTCGATGTCCAGCTTCATGCTGGTCTTGCGGCGCTTGCGCTCATCCTCCTGCCGCTGGCGACGCGCCTTGCAGCTGGGCGGCGCCTGCTCCTCGTCGTCCTCCTCGTGCGGACTCTCGTAGTAGCCGGACGAGGAGTAGCGCACCTCGCTGCGCTCATCCTCCGATATGGACTCCGGCTTCGGCCTCGACGGCGCCATCTCCGCCGCGCTCACCTTCATCTGGCCACTGGCCACGCTGCCCACGGTCTGCGGCTCGCATTCCTTGGCCGGCGACTTGATCGCCTGGCCCGACACCTGACAGCTGCCCGAGGATGTGGTGCTGCTGATCGAGTGCGACGGCGACTTGCGGGCCAGCTCCGCCGCCGAGCCCATCGGGGAGCGCAGCTGGGCGCCCTTTCCCGGCGGCTTCTCGTCGTGCTGCAGCAGCTCCTCGCGCATCGAGTACAGCGAGCTGGCGCTCTCGAAGGAGCTGCCCGCGTGCGTCTTCTCCAGCTGCGAGCTCTGCGTGGACACTACAATTGGAGATTGAGAATGTGAGTGCAAATCCTTGGATGTTCTCTTGCAGACAGCTAAAGCATTGCGGGCAAGGCGTGTTTTTTTTTTTGTTTTGAAGCAACAACAACAAACTAGAGAGTGGAGCGGATGTGGATGAGCTACGAGGCAATAGGCAGTAGAGTGTTTGGCAAGCTGAAAGGGTGATCACTGACTGAATTCGGGAACACGCACACACACTACACACAGACACACACACTACGACAAACAGATACACACACACGCACAATAGTTAGGGGCCCCAAACCTGGCACTTGTGTTGTCGACGATGAGCTAGTCGTGGTCGGCGGTGTCTTAATACCTGGTGTACGCTTCGAGTTGTCCGTACAGGTCGCATACTCATCTGTGTTCGTGCTGCACTCGGAAATGTCCGCGCTCCGCGCATACTCTGCACCCGTGGGCATAAACGAGGCATCCGAGTGCCTAACCGCATCGGAAAAGAGTTCGTTTAGTTGGAATCCTTAAGGGAACCGAACTTCAACCTACCGCTGCTTGGGCACGCCGGACACGTACATCAGCTGGCGGGCATCGGGCACTGAGCTCCGGGAGACCATGCTGCGCTTGGGCAGCGGCGAGCTCATCGAATCCGCCGGCTGATTGGACGAGGGGGTAACGGCTATGGCGGGCGGGAGGACCGCCTGGGTTCCCGCTGTCGCGTGCTTTGTTTTCGTGGGCGTCGGCGTCCTTATGATCTTGGGCAGTGCTGGGAGGCCATAGGTGGGACTCTGTCGAAGGGAGGAGAGTTTATTTCTGGCTTCGTCTAAACGAGTACTCACCAGTTCCTCCAGGTCGAGGGCGTCCGTGTCCACGGAGCTGCGCTGTTGATGCTGCAGCAACAGGTTCTTCCGCTTCGATGAGGGCGTCAGCAGCAGATTGGAGCTGAAGGAGCCATCGGAGATGTCGCGCTGCTCGGCCGTTAGGACGGTTACCTGCGATTCGTTCCAGATGCCGTCGGAGTGATCCCGGGTGTTGTCGTTCGCCAGCGAGTCTGAGGATGGATAAGTTGAGACATTGGCCAGCAGCAGCTCCTCGCGGCACGGGCTGGCCGGTGTCGAGGGCAGGCGCAGACCCGGCGCCGGACAGGCGGCCGTCATGGTCGCATAGTCGTCGTCCAGGCTGACCGAACGCTTGCGGAACTGCGCCCGTTTGTCCATGATCTGGGCAGCTGTCGGCTCCAGCTTGCAGCCACAGGGCGTTATGTTCTCGTACAGAGGTTCATCGTCCTCCGGCTGCGGTTGCTCCGAGTCTGGTTCGTGTTCCAGCTGCGCCTCCTCCTGCTCGTCGTGCTCCTCCTCCTCCTCCTCGTCATCATCGTCCTCCTCGTCGTCGCTGGGCGCAAGCTCAACTTTTCTAGCCTCAATCTCCACTGGCTGCTGCTTCAGCTTGGGCAGCGTCAGAGCAGCCGCCTGCGCCAATCGCTGCTGCTGCATTTTGCGCATGGCAATCTCCGCCTTGTGCTGCTTCCGGTGCTTCAGCTGCTGCTTGGGACTCGGCTTCGGGGAGACGTGCGGCTTGAAATCGATGAAGATCTCCTGCTCGTCCCGCGGCGACGGCACGTCCGCAAAGCAACTGACTTTGTCCCGATGCCGAAACGAGCTGCGTGGCCCGAAGCCATCGATTAGCTTCTCCGTCTGTCCATAGACCGGCATCGACTGGCGCCGCAGATCGTCCCGCCTGAAGGGTGAATCGTCCAGCGGCAACATGGACATGCGTCGATTCTGGGCGGTTGCCGTCATCACCTGGTCCGAGCTGTAGCTCTCCGTTTCGTGGGCCCGCACATCCTCCTCCTCCTCCTCCCCATCGTCGTAGTATTCCCCCACGGGCTCCTCGTCGTTCTTGCAGTACTCGCTGGGTGGCGGCAACAGGTGGGGCCGCGTAAAGTCCAGCGGAACGCTGTCCGTCATCAGCTCGGCGCACTCCGTGATGTGCTTGCAGACGTCGTGGCCGTGCAGCGCCTCCGGACGCCGGGGCAAGCTGTTCGAGTAGTAGTCCGTCTCGGTGCGGGCGTGCGAGGTGCACGTCCGACGCGGCAGGCTGTTGCTCTCGTAGTCGAAGCTCTCGTTCAGCGCCATCGCAGCCGCATTCACATTCACGTACTCCACGTTCTGCTCGCCACGGCCGCGACTCAGGTGCTCCATGCCGAGACCACAGCTGTGCGCGTCCAGCAGCGGCGGCGGCGGCTTGTAGTACATGATGTTGTTCTGGGCATCCGAAAGGGTCTGCAACGGCACCACATCCTGCGACTGGGTGCGATAGATCAGATCGTGGGGATACGCCGAACTGGGAATAGATTCAAATGGGTTTTCTCAGTTATCAAAAGTGCAATTTCCAATAGTTGCTTAAGAGAAGATGTTTTTCTTTCTATACCAGGTTTTAAAAAAAAAGTTTCTGGAGGAAATTTTTTTTTGTTTACTTTCTTTTTATTTTCCTAAAGGAAACCTAGGATGACCTCCTGTGCATCGATGTCTAAGAGTATCTAGCTTTAAAAAACCACCAATAGAAGATTCTTAGATATAAGGAAAACTTTAATTCAACGATTAAAATAAATAATTTTCGTGATGTTAGTCAAGTCTGAAATATTCCCACTTGTTTTATACAAGAAACCCCTAAGGAAGGATTATTGTTTCGGTCGCTTACCCCTGTTGATAATGGTGGTGCATCAAGTCCTTGCCATTCGGAATTTCCGACAGGCTTTTTGTCAGCTTTTTGCCATTCTGCAGGCCGTTGGTCTGGGCGCCCTGGGACATGACCTTGATGCGATGTGGCGCACGCGGACTAAACGCTGCCGTCTGCGAATTCGGGAGACCGTCGCGACGGGCGGCGACATCCGTTTGGGTTGCCTGCGTTTTCATCGCGCTGCGAAACTTCTTCTCCACAATTAGGACCTCTGGGCTGGGCGGGGGCAGCGCCACAGGCAGCGGTTGTGGTATAATCAAGCCCAGCATGTTATCTGTGGGCGGTAGCGTTGAGTTATTCGGCTCAAGGTACGGCATGGATTACGGCCTATTTTACCTGGTAGCTGCTGGTGCAGGTGAATGGGCGCATGATGATGCTGACAGGTCTGCAGCTGAACTGGAGCTGGCAGCCAAGTCTTTGGCAACGTGGAGCTCTGCTGCTGCTGATGCTGCTGTTGCTGCTGCTGCTGATGCTGGTGGGGTAGCATCGGCTGCAGGGTCTCGTACATGGAACCCGTGGCAATGATGGGCTTCTTGCCGCCAATCAATCGCTCCTGGCTGCGTGCGCTTTTCAAGCGACCCGAGGACCGAAAGCCCGCATTGACAGTGTCAAAGCTGGTTAGGGTATGAGATCTGGCAAAGCTGACGTGCTTAGTTCTGTAATTAAAAGATGTTCAGAGGTAGGTAAAAGTCAGAACGGGAAATGTATTTTTTTGTATCAAGTTAACATTCACTCGCACTAAAACTTAAGTGTTATCAAAATTTTCGTTGATGTAGTTTTGATGTGATTGTTAAACATTACCAGTCAGTTCATAAATCTTGTAATCATATTTGAAACGGATACACAGTAGTATTTTTTCGCCTATATTTTTTACTTCAAACTAAAAAGTAAATTACAAAAAGTTTTGTTTATAAATTTTGCGTTTACTTTTGGATCAAAATAAAAATTGTGAAATTAATTTAAATACTCAATAACAATTTTTAAGACACTTTAACTTCTTCAAAACTTGAATGGAACATTTTAAAATATTTAAAAAATTTCGTTTTTTTAAAAAAGTTATCAATTGAATTGTACTGACTATAATCTATATAATAGATTTTTAGCTACTCACCTGGGATTGCCAGACTGTTGTTGTTGTTGTTGCTGCTGCTGCTGCTGTGGCATGGGCATTGTGGCATATGTGGGGCAGTGATACGAGCTGTGTAAAATAATTGAGATCGAGATGCTGTTAGGAAAATTGGAATAGCGTTTGTTGGGGCGTATAAATAAAACATAGCTCTTCTTCTTGTTCTTTAGTCACGTGCAGACACATAGCATTTAAAAAAGAAAAACATTTTTAATTAGCGCACTTTTAAAACGGTTTTTCTTAGTTCAAGTTTTATGTTTAAGTTTATATTGCAATTAATTTTAAGTTTAGATTTTAATGTTATTTTTTTTTTTTTTGTTAATCACTTTACATACCAAACATTTAGATTAGCGATTTGATTGGTGTGTGATGTTGGTGGTGTAGGATGTGGTGGAGCGCGAAGCTCGACATAATAATTCCGTAGCAAAACATCCTGGTAAAAGGATTCAAGTGGTGCTGTACAACAAGTTGCCCTTTTTACACATTTTGTTCATTTAGTTATTGGATTGGTTTTTTCAATTGTTTAATTGGTTTTAAGTCGTTTTTTAGAGAAAAGGGGGAAGGTGAATGAATAACGAAAAGTAAACGAAATATATTTTACAGCTTCTTTGGTTTTTTTTTTTTTGGTTTTGTGTTTTGGTTAATGGCAATCGCAAATTTCTTGCAGTGTAGTTTACAGAAAGCGATAGACCTTAAAAGCAAAAAGCGTTTGGCAATATGCAAAGATGAAATGCAGGCTGATTGTTATTGTTATTGTTGCTGTTGTTGTTGTTGTTGTTGTTGTTGTTGCATGGGAATAGTTAAGAGCAAGCATTGCAAGCATAGTTTTACATAGTATGTCATAGGGATAGACTACAGATAGTGCGACAGTTAAGTTAAGCATGATCTCTAGCGACAGTTTGGCATAGCATATTTTTGTTTTTTACAATTTGGCTGTGGGGTTAACGGGGCTTGGTTTTATGCAGACTCGTACCTCGAATCCGTTTGGAAATCGCTGTTGTTGTTGTTCGTCTGCGTCGATTGACCTATCCAAGTGTAGCGACCACCCAAATCCGGTTCACTCGATTTGCCAGTGCTCAGAATCGATGCCGGTTGTCGGCGAAAATAGGAACTATCCAACTCGTTTGTGTCCGTATAGTTGTTTTGAAAGCTGCGTTCTCAAATCCGTTCTCAACCAGATCATTATCATATCAAATTTTTTTTGTACTCACCGTGGATACTTTTCAAAGGGCGCATATGCGGCCAGGTTCTCGTCGGAGGGCACTCGACGACCCACGCAGCCGCCCAAGAAACTGCTACCCTGCGTTTGGCCCCGGCGAGACAGGCAGCCGAAGAAACGCTCCCGACGCGGACGCTGCTCAATGCTGTGCAGCTGACGATCCGTCAGGCAGTACTGGACAGAAAATAAAGGGATGCATTTAGGAAGGGGTTCCTCAACTGTAACTGTGCACACTCACCTGTTCGCGGATGTCGCCGCGCGAGTAGACGGAGGTGCGAGGATGCAATTCGGTGGAGAGTGTTTGACGCAATCGTCGACGGCCCGTGTGCTCATCTTCAGAATCGTAGCTGCGATCCATGTGGCTGGAATAGGTGGCCTGATAGGAATTAAAGATTTGTGCAAAGTTACAGATATTAAGCATACGCCGCATACAACGCAAAACATGCAATTAATTAATAAAATCAGATTATATAGGAATTCAAAAAATAAGATTATATTATAAAATATTGACATAAGTATTTTTATTTTGAACAAACATTTTTAAAAAAATAACAAAAAATTTGTAAAAATTTTAAATTGAACATCTTTAAAATACTAAATTTATGACAAAAAGAGAAGATAATTATATATGTTTTTAAATATACAATTTTATTATATATATTTTGTATTATATATATATGTATTTATAAATATATAACAATTTATTATATTTATTAATTGTGTTTAATAAAATTAAGAACATATAAAAAATAAGAAAAATATTAAAATGATATTGATTGATATATAAAATATGTATTACATATAAACTCTTTTTTGCAACATTAGAGTTTATCTAAATTAACTGAATATTGAGCTTAAATTCTATATATTTTTTTGTTGTATGTATTTTGTATTAGTCTAGTTAGTTGTGTTAATGTGCTTATTAATCGCTGGCCAAGTCGTGCTACCAACCTTGGTGGAGACTCCAATGTTGCCCAATGAGACGGCATGATGTAAACCTGCGAAATGAATTGTTTGGTGAGTTTTTGCGTTTGTTTCCATTAGTGGGATGGACAAATGAATCGCAGCAAGAAGAAGAAGCGCACACGTAATACACTTTGTTTTGGTAGGTATTGAGGGGGGAAGGGTGGTGGGGAATATGTGATTACGTGTGTGTAACTGTAACTGTAACTGCTTGTAGCTGTCTTTGAAAGTGACATGTTTCGCGTTCAGTCGCTTCTCGCCAGTTCAGTGACTCTCAAGGACTCAAGGACTCACCAGTGCCTGTGGCTGGGGCCGAGCTGCCAGTCGCCGATGCTGAGCCACGCAAGGCGATATCCATTTTGGCCCAAAAATAAATGTTAGCAAACACACACGCACACACACACACACACACACACACGCTCAAAATCTGCTGAGGCTATATTTAAACGTTTCGTTGTTGTTGCTGTCAATTGTTTGAAATTCACTTTGTCTGCATTTGGAGCTGCCTCAGTTGCTGCTGCTGCATCAGCATCATCATCATCATCATCATTACCATCAAGCTGTGTTCGATACGTATAATTAAAATTTAATTTCTACAAGTTGCCTTCGGTGCGTTCGTTGTTCTTGTGCATCTTTGTCGCTTGGGCGTTGCAGAAACTCTTTGTTATTTTATTGTTTCCTTTCCTGCCCGTTTCTTTTTCTTTCTTTCAATTTTTTGTAGAGCTTACTGCGTTTGCATACGCAGCTCTGGACTTATGCAAGGCAGCAGCAATCGATATTCGCACTGCCAAAAAAAAAGGAAGGAAAAAAGAAACAGTGGAAAAAACACGCAAGACGCACTGTTAAAAATCACATTTGCGTTTAGCCTGTAATATGGCAGTTAATACTCAGCCTAAAACTGGGCACTCGATTAAGCTAATGCGGTTTTAATTGTCTTGCGAAAAAAATAGAAAAACCCGTTTGGCTGAAAGTTACTTTGGTCCTTTTTCTGGTGCGTCTGCTGTGTGTGTGTGCGTTGCTGCTGCTGCGTGTTCCGTGATGCGTTTGTCGCGACGAACTGGCTCCGTGCGCCGTGGCGTTGATGCTGGAACTGACTCTGAGCGTTGCTATCCTGTCATATGGAAGTGCTGCCAGGATGCTGCGACTCGAAAGAGAGCGAGAGATAGAGAGAGAGAGAGAGAGAGAGGCGAGTGCGCAGTCCTGAGAGCGAGGCAAACACAAAACAGATGTTTACGACACCAGTTCGTAGCGGGGGGACGCGTGTCCTGCGGCAGCAAAAGCGCAACAATGAAACGGCGCCTGGAAGTAGGCAACAGAGCGTGCGTGTCCGTGTGCGCAGGACACCTCCGCCGGCTGAAGTTGGCTGTGTCAACAACAGCCAGCACACAGACAGTTGGCCACAGCACGACCAAGACACGGCACTGTGCAGGCTTCAGGCCCGCCACCCCCCTTCGCTATCAAGTCCAAAATGTTGACGACAATGCGTAAAGTTGACTTTGCCATGCGATTGTTTTCACACGGCCTCTGTCCTGTCGCTGGCTTCAGGACCCACCCCCGAAATTCGGAATTTGAACAAAAGTTAAATTCGCTATGCTCTTTCACGTAGAACCTTTACACGCCTATCACATTTCATTTTTACCTATTAAAAATCTTTCTTCTCGGTTTCTTTTTTTACAACATTTACTTTTACTCTACGCGACTTCATTTTTGACATGACAAGGGACTTGCCACATGTAATTCCCCCTGGGGAGTCGTCCTGCGATTTGCGTTAAATTGTTTCTTCTTGAAAAACTTATTGCCAGAATTGCCTGCCTGCCAGCTTTATTGAATTCTTGACCCTCACTTTTAAACCTTGTATCCACAATTTCTGATTGATTCTTGTTAATTAATATGCAAAATGTAATCCGCTATTTTCACCAAATTAAAAATGTTCTTTTCAAATTCTAAGGTTTCTCTTTGATTTACAAGGGAAAGTTTTGAAAATAAATATATATTTTTAATTAATTGAAGCTTGCCCAGCCCAAGAATCGTATACTTATCTAAACAAACATATAAATAAATAAGCAAACGTGTATACATATCTATATAACTATACATATTTATATGAAAAAAAAACATTATTGATATACATAAAATTACATATACAAAAACAGCTAAAAGTCTAAAATACCTATGATAAAACCCATGTCAGCAAAGAGATGTTTTCATACAAATAAATGTTATTTATTTTTCTGTTTATTCTAATATATTTATAATAAATAAAAAGTTGTCGAAATAATTATATAATTTAAATTATAGCAAACCATTATTATGTTTTTTTTCCTAACAACCTTCAAAGCTTATATTTTCTTTTAAATTTTATGCTGATATTATATTAAATGTAACTGCCCTAAATGGCATACTCAGTTTTTAATTTTCCCGAGTACTCAAAAAAAATGGGGGTATGTTCACTTTTTAAAGATAATTGTTTAAAAACAGCTACAAGTCTCAAAATATATGTTATATTTGGATTTGTCATTTATTATATTTATAAAATAAAATATATATATAAATTACAAGTTGTTGAAATAATTTGAAATTTAACCAAAGTTCCGAATATTCAGCTTCAAGCTGAATAATTATAGGGGAATACCCCGAATTTGGTTAGGGCTAACACAAAATATACACAACAGTTACCGTTCGCACACACACTTGCACACCCGCATTGCCTCACGTACATACATGTATATACATATATATATATATTTGGTATAAATAGCGGCAGTTTCTATAGTCATAAGACATTTATATAGGACTTTGGCAGGCAGCACAAATTGTCTTCTGCATTTTAGGCTGGCTTTACGGCTTCCGTGTGGAATCTTTGCAATCCCAGCAACAGCCGCAGCCTCCATTTTGCCCCCCACATTGCTCTACAGCTTACAGCGCAAATATTGCCAAGCTTAACTGTGCTTTGTGACGAAGTCAATATCTGGCAAATATTAAGCATACGCACAGTGCGCCAGCATAATGCATAAAAAATTGAGCATGTCATTGACGCCGTTGTTCAAAGTGAATGTTGTTGTTGTCTGGATTGCTGTTGTTGTTGTTCTTGTTGTCTGGTGTCTCAGTTGCTTGGCTGTTCGCAGTCTAGGCACGTTCCATAACGGCGGCCCGGGTTATATGAACGTATTATAAAACGGAAATGGAGCCTGGCTTCGACTTCTCTTTGGGGCCAAAGTTTTTAATCGCCTGGCATTAGAGTTTCGTACATTGTTGTGTGCGTGGTGTGTGTGGGAGTGTGTGTACGTGTCACACAAATTGACGCTTTGTATAAATGCCATTAATTAATAAACAAAATATGACATTTTCGTGGATAATGTTGAGCCTTCGCCTAGGTTTATTAATTTTTAGCACGTAATAAATGAAAGTTTATTGCGGGTACAGCCAAAAATCCTGAATGCCGCATCCTGCGGCTAACCCCGTGCTGTGAATTTAATTTGGGGTTGCCCTTCACTTCCCGGAGATAAATTAAATTTACGGTTTTCTATTTGCATTTGCATTTTATTTATTAACATTTATCACTAAACTACTAATGATAAAGAGTTACAAATTCAATTATTAAAGTACAAGTATTTATGAGTTTTGCGTTCTAGCTGAACATTTTCATATCTAATTTATTCGTGTCACTTTTCGTCTGGAAATTTATTTAGCTACAATTGTACCTAAAGTTAAATAGTTTTTATTTTTTTGACAAATTGAAAAAGTATTTTGTTTCTTATTCTTTTTGAGCTTAGATTGGGACATTCAGATATGCATGATTGGTGGTTGTGAATGAGTGTGTGCGTATTTGTGTGTGTGTGTGTGCATGTAACTAACAAAAATTTATGTTTAATTTATGCCAACTTTTCGCCAACAAAAGAAATGTGGAAAAGAAAAGAGGTTAAAGTTTTTTTAAATTGTTTACAGTTTTAGGATGCGTTTATGGGTAATTTACTTTTATGACCTCCCGAATTTCATATTTTGTCTGACATTTATTTTAAAGTTAATTTGGTTTTGTATTGCATTTTATGGCAGTTTGTTGCTCAAGGCAATGTCGTTATTTGCAATATTGTTTTATTAATTATACCCTTGCAGAATGTATTTAATGCGCCATATAAATTATCCATCTGCATTAAATGCTGTCATTAATGCACATTAAAAATTGTATTTACGATAACAACAATAAATAAATAATCTAACAAGGAGAAGCTAAAACATGTTTTATACAAATTATGGCATTGATTATCGGTTGATCTGTTTAACAGCGATAAATATATATAGTTCTACAAGGGTATTAAATATTCGGGATACCGAAGCTTGTTAAAATTGTATTCATTAATTTAATGAACGAAATACTTCAAATTTTATTTAATTATAATTGAATTTATGCCTCGTTAATTTTTTGAATTTTTAATTCAATTACATTGTTTCTTTGTCATTTCGAAATTTGTTTCTGTTAATTATTTGCACATATGTCCATATTACGTTTATAGTGTAATTGTCTGTTTATTTAATGTAGAGAAATACTCTTCAGTTATCGCTTACTTATGCCAGATATTGTGACTGCTCAGCCTCAGTTTAAAATGTGATAACTTACGATATCATTATATTGATTATTTTCTTAATGTGCGCTTCATTTAAAAATAAGGCTCAATCCCACAATGAATGGTAAATGGCAAAATTGTTTAATATTCTGTATTTTCGCACTATTTGTTTCGAGTTTCCAGTTTCTCGTGCATCTTAAACATATTGAGAGTACGAGTATATGGAATATTTAATTAAAAAATAAAGTACAAGTACGAAAAAATAAAGCACACAGAAACTGTGCCGTCGGCCGTATAATTGCCTCGATTCGAGTATATTATTATATTTTTTTGTTCGTATTGGTATCGGTGGATAATTTGTATGTGTACGTTTTTAAAATGGACCATTTAATATGTTTTATTTTGTTTTTGTTTTTTGCCTCGCATTGACCTCTCGGCATCTTTATTTATTCATTTGTTAATACATATACCTTTGTTATTGTTGTGTTTTCTTTTGTTATTAAAAATGCTGCCTGGTAGCAAAGTTCATTTAAATACTTTTGTTTGAGACAATGATAAAGCTTTTCGTCTACTAACAGTGTGTGTGTGGTTGTTTTAATTATAAATATATATGTTATATATATGTGTTAATGGTTAGAAATCGGCGAAACCGCATAGAATAGTATGGTATCATAATAGGTTTAGAGATTTAGAAAATTCATCGAGATGCGATTGTTTTTTTTTGTTGTTTTTTCTTTTAATTTTTTGTTTTTCTTCTTTTGTGTGTGGGATTTGTGTTACTGTTTCGAGTTCGATTTTGGACTATACGTGCTACTAACTACGACAAAAGACTAGAAAGATGTGACAATTCAGAATTCGATTCACGTAACTGGAGTACAACTACAAAATATGCTAGGCGACTAAGCTACCCAAGTGACAAGGGGGGGGTATTATTTCTCTGACCTCCCCTTCTAGACGGAGGTGGTTATTTGCTCGACAAAGTGCACGGGTCGGCACAAGGACTGCGAACGCTTCAGCCGACACTGCGGATTACTTCTCGCTGCATGACAGCTGCTGCCAGCTCCAGTTCCAGATCCAGTTCCTGTTCCTCCACCGCCCGTTGCTGGCAGATGACGACTCTGTCGATGTGGCGTCCTCTGTAAAGAGCCGGTATAGGCGTGCGGCACGTAGATGAACTCACGGGAGGGCGCTGCCACGCCTGCCCCATGGCGGCAGTTACACTGCTGCGACATGCTCGATAGACCCTCAGGCACGCTGCGACTGCGTGCCGAGCTGCCGCCTCCGCCTCCGCCCCCTCCATACGTGGTGGAATTGGGACTGCAAGTACATATAAGTGGCTGCCTGTCCTGAGATCTGCAAATAAACACGTGGCAGAACAGAACAGAGTAGGAGAATGAGGGTGGACTCTTAGTAAATGGCGCAAGTGCAAGTGCACTCATTTTGTTGACGCTGACACGAAGCCGAACAACAAATTCCCCCCCCCCCCCCCCCAATTGCATTTCTATGGCATTGAACAATGAGAAATATTCGATAATTGAAATATCCAATTTTGAAAACTTAATCAAGCTGAACTCTTGCACTCAATTCGAATTGCATTCAAGCAAAAAAACAGTTCTCAAGCCTGACATAAATTAACAATTTAAAGGCATTGTTTTTGACAGGTGCAAACGTTACCTGATGGCAACTATGCAAATATTATTTGCATTTTCTGTGTAGTACATGAAAGTAGATTCGAACGTGATTTATAATCTGACAGATGAATCAGATTTGCACTGGACAATAAGCACGACAGGACACACATTTTATTGTGCACTCGCAAAAAACAACTTTATTGTTCCTAAAAATCAATTGTAATTGATAATGAATTTAAATATTTGTGTACAAAAAATAAAATTTGTACTCAATTGTAGTTGAAAGAAATAATGAAAAATATTTGTAAAAAGCAATTCTACATTCCTGTCGCTTACATTCATGCAATTTACGCATTATCCGTAAGATATGTAGATACTAAATAAACAAACATAAAAAATATTATATTTTTGAAATAAAAATTTAAAATAAAAATTTTTCATATATTAACAATTGGAATAATGTAAACACGTTTCAGTAACTATTATTATTTGTTTTATAGATTTATTTTTGTGTTATAGATAAATAATAGCCAGGAATAATGTCTCAAAATTTATTAAAAGTCCCGAATAATGTGTTAAAGGGAAAGTGATTGAAAATATTCAAATGCACAAAAAAAATCAATAATAATTTTTAAATTTTTTTTTAATAAGAATTTTGTTGTTTCCCATATTAATAATCAGTAATTATATTAAGTTTTAGTAACTGAAACATTTGTATCTTAAGAGATGCATTTGTGTTTTATAGATATATAACAGAACAATATGTTAGTGGAAAGTTATCTTTTCTATATTAGCTATATCAGCAATTACTTATTTAAACAAATTTTAGTATGTTTTATAGAGAGATATTATATTATGAGAAAGTGATCTTTCTTAAAATGCCCTAAAATGTCTACTTACTTGGGCGACTTGCGGCAGCCTAGCTCGTAGGTGCTGTGCCAGCTGCAGTACATTTGGCCGTCGCAGCAGTTGTGCTGCTGGATGAAGGAGAGGCTCCGTTGGAGGCGCTTGCCCATTTTGGCGCCGATGCTGCCCTGGCCCAGCTGGTACAGCGGGCGGCCCTGCTGCATGTCCAGATTGTGGCAGGCCAGCTGCTGGGGCAGCGCATGGCTGTGCTGCAAGGGCAGATGATGCTGATGTTGATGCTGATGCTGTGGCAGATGCGCCGGCTGCTGATGCATGTGACGTTGACAGTAATGGGAATTGGAAGTGGCCTGCAGGTAGGGCTCCATTTGATTGAGACTAATGCAGCTGCGGCTGAGCAGGTCGGGCGCCGGATACTCCCCGTAGCCGTAGTCCAAGTGCAGGTTCGGACGATGATGGCGCGCCGAGGAGTGGCGCATCAATATGGGCGTGGGCAGGTGGCCATTCAGGTGGGCGCCACGCGGCTGCTGCTCCTGCGGCTCGCTGATGAAGAAGATGATGATCCCTGAAATTGCAGCAGCCGCAGAGCAAATATAATACCCGGCACGGCCGTACTTCAGCGAGTAATCATTGAGAAACGAGGTGAGGGGCACACTGATCAGCACAGGAACCGATTCGACGCCGCGAATAAAGCCTGCAAACGGATAAAAATGATAGTCAAGCAATGAATTTATCTTTAAAATTGCAGCAACGTACCCCAAGCCTTCGAGAAATGCTTCAGCTTGATGCGTTCCAGCGCCAGAATCTTGAGCGAATACTGAAACCCGCCCAGGCCAATGCCGTAAAGCCAGCTGAGTACGCAGAGGCCTTTGTAGCCCATCACAAAGGATAGAAACAATATGGCCAGAGCAACAATGGATATAAATAGCTGTAAAGCAGAACAAAAATTTCAAATTTAAATTTAACACACAATTTTATATTTATTGAAACTCACCTGAGCCACAATTTTGGTATTGATCACAAATTGTCTGATCACAAAGCAGCGACGCAGCAGTGCGCCGGCCAGCACCACGCCCAGAGCCATGGAGATGCCCAGGAAGGTCTGCAGCAGCACCAGCTCCTGCACATCGGAGCCCTCCTTGGCAGCATTGAGGGCCTAAAACAAAGCAAAGTCATGTTGTAAAGTTTTCATTCCGAATGGATAAATCTCTCTATAAATACCATAAGGAACATGGGCGTATAGATGCCGAATGCAGCCACGCTGGAGGTCATCAATAGTATCTTAACAGTTACGGATTTCAGCGATGATATGTCCAAAAATAAATATCTAGTGGGTGATTCCACTTCCTGCGTGAGTTTCGGCTTCTTTTCGCGAAGCTACAAAAAAAAAAAATAAAACACAATGGGTTGGATTTCGGTTTGGAATTTCCCGTGGTTTTTGTTTACCTTTTTGCGTTGATTTTTCAAGTGTTGGATGGCGCGGCGTTGCGGATGATATAGGGAGGCGGGCCGATACATGAGTCCCATGAAGAAGCTGAGTGCCGTTAGAGCGGCAACGATTTGGAGGCCGAGGCGCCAGCCGGCCTTGCCCACGCCCTCTTTCAGTATGACGGAGAACAAAGCGATGCCGACGCCCTCGCCGGACATGGCCACCATTTCGACGAATTGCCGCCGACGCTTAAAGTAATTGCCGAGCATCACCGTGGAGGCTTCTCGCACCATGGAAACCCCAATGCCAAAAACGATGCCTGCAAATCAAAACTGGTAAGCAACAACATCCGGCGCAAATCTGAAATCCCCATCCAAATACGTATTTATACGCACCATAGCTGAAAACAACCTGACCGAACTCTGTGGCAAATGAAGTGAACAGAATGCCCAGCGGCATCACCAGGCCCCCCACAATCGAGAGCAGGCGAATGGAGCGCTTCCGGCACAAGGACACCACAAAGGGTATCGCCAGCATCGAAATGGACCAGCTCAAGGCGCCCAACAGCTCTGTGTGTGTGTGAAATCAGATATGTCAATAAATATTCATTGCGATTAAAATGTTTGTCTTAAAAATAAGATAACATAAATAATATACAGTTTTGTAAGTTAACAGTACTATTATTAATTGTGTGTGGACCATGGAAAATCCTGCATAGAAATTTTATATAAAATTTAAATAAAATTAATATAGAAATTTATATGTACTTCATATGACTGTATATATCTGTGTATGTATTTTTATCTGTAACTGTATGTGATTCTGTATCTGTATCTGTATCTGTATTTATGTATCTGTATCTTTAGATCCCGATTATCATGAGTCATAGCCATCGACCTTGACTTGCCTTGTCACTAATTCAAAGCTTGAACTTGTTGAGAATTATTCAAGTCAAGCAACGAAAATGCATTGTTTTCATTCACAAAAGAATGTATATATTAAAAGTTCTATTAAAATAATTGTAATTAAACCTACTTCATACAATTTCGAAATGAAATGTTAGACTGTTTAATAATTTCAGAAACTTCGCATACAAATTGAACTTGATTTCACTAAGAAAACGTGGAGATTCAATAAATAAATATTTTACACCACTTACCTATGCCGCTTGTATTGTGGAAATGCTCGACGGCATAGTACAATAATAAGCCGTAGCTGAGCTGGAGGCCCGTGGTGAGAATGTGCACCAGGAAGGACACACCGCAGATAATCCAGCCCCAGCCGCCATCCGGGTAAAAGTACTGAGAATACAGAAAATGCCGACATTATTGTGAGTGGATAAGCTGTGAATTCTGTTTTCCGTGGGCTTACCTGGCGTATGCGTGTTGTATCGACGCCAGTGCGACGCAGGGCGGGAATATTGCGATGCAGCAAGTGAAACTCGCGATCGGCCAACGCTGGAAAGGCCGAGTCCTCCTCGTCGGCGATGTGGCCGGGATGATGTCCGGTCTCAAAGCCTGCGACACGCACAATTGAAAGTTGATTAAATGGCAAACAGGACGAAGCATGGCCGCAGGACATGCTCGTTACTCACCCAAGTAGCAGCCGCCATTGGGCACAAGTGGCTTCGGCGGTGCTGGGATGTTGCGCTGTTGTAGATGCTGATGCTGCTGCTGATGCTGCTGCTGCTGCTGCTGCTGCTGCTGCTGCTGCTGCTGGTGATACCAATTATCACAAACGCAGGGCGTTGGGGCGTAGTGGGGCGTGGCATTGTACATGTAACAACAGGCATTCAAACTGGGATTCGCATTGGGGGCCACGCACCAACCAGCAGCCGGCGGCGGCGGCAACGGCGGCTCAGGATGTGGTGGCATTGGCGGTGGCGGTGGCAATGTCGACGGGCAATGTCGGCTGCAGCCAGCCTGCGTGTGATGAAGCTGCTGCTGCTGCTCGATGGTGGGCAGTGTGGAATAGCTGCCAAAATTGCTGCAGTGTCGCTTGCCTTGAACGGGGAACCGCGCCGGATGGGGGCCAGGGCAGTGACGTGGCGGCGGCTGCATCGCTGGCGTTGTCATTTGAGGCGTGGGTTCAGCGTGGCTCAGATTGGAGAGGCGCGGACATGAGACCCACCAGGCCAGCGGCTGGTTGTTAAAGCGGCACTCGGGACACAAATAACGCGGCGTACTAAATGTGGCAGCAACCTTGGGGCTAGATGCTGCTGCTGCTGCTGCTGCTGTTTCTTTAGCTGATGCTGGCTTGTTGCGGGCTTGTTGCGGTTCTGGATGCTCACAGCTTAGGTTGTATCTTCGTCACAGCGCACATTTATTGCACAGCACGGAGCTTCTGTGCTTGCTGCGCACCAGACTCGAATATGGCCTCAGCTCCTGCTCCTGCTCCTGTTCCTGTTCCTGTTCCTGCTCCTGTTGCTGCTCCAAATTGCGACTCGGCTGGCCAAGGCTGGGCAGGAGCTGGGGGCAGCTGCCGTAGAGCGCTGATGAGGTATTCGATAGCCGGCGATAGTATGGGAACCGATGCTCCATATCACTGCCAGCATCGAGGGGCGTGGCACGTTGTCGTTGTCGCAGCGCCAAGCGTGGCAAACAGGAGCTGCGGGTGTCTCTATCACTGCAATTGCAATCGCATGTGCACTGGATGACCATTGTACAGGACGCAGCTCTATGTTGTGCAGTGTATGTGTGTGTGTGTGCGTGTGTTTGTGTGTACACTTCAATGCATGCAGCACATGTGGTTTCTAGGCCAGCGCCATCCAACTATATCCAGTTGGAGCCATCTCCCCAAAATTCTGTCCACATCAGCGGGTCAAAAAATTCAATTGTTTTTTTTTTCACTCCTGCTGCTGCTGCTGCTGCTGTTTTTGGCACTGCGAAAATTGGAAACGTGCGCCAATAAATAAATAAATCAAAATCAAATTTGTTTACTTCAGGCATCCACACACCACACCCATTTACAGTTAGACACACACACTCACACATACAAATTTCATATGCATAATTTAATTTGCTGTTTAATTGCGTGAATTTGACATTTGCCTGCGAGCAATGCACAATTGGAAAAGAGAAAGAGAGACAAATTGGAGCTGTGGTTACAGTTTGAGAGCCATTGAATTAGATTGCTTAAAAGCATTCGGTTAGTGGTTTGTTTAGCTGGGATTTAAGAATCGATATTTAAACATATGTAATAGCTTCCTCAACAATTAATTAAAGACCATTTAAGAGGAAATTATAAGTGTATGAATTATTATTAATAATCTGGCGTTAAGCATTCAACAAATGATGTGAGGTTTATTCTCTTGGTAAACGATACTCATTCATCTGCGTTGAACCAGGAATCAATCATCACTTATCGGCAAAGATGGGCGCACACTCGACAAGAAGGAGACGATTTTCTTGGAAGCAGTGCTAACGTGGCTAAAATAAGATAACTGACAAGTGAAGCACATCATTCAATTTGCGCGAAAATCGCTTGGGAGTTAGATGCGAAAACTTAATTATGGCTTGCCAGAGAATAAACGGGAGGAAAGGGGGAATAAAATGACTTTAATTAGAATATTTGCAAATAGTTGAACGAATTAAAATTGTGGCCCAAACAAACAAGCTGCAAACTCAAACTCAACTGAAATCGAGGCGTTGGCAGAATGGAGGATTAAACCATTATTCGAGAGACTTGAATCTGACTTTGAGAAATTGACCAACTGATTGTTGTAGACAGTTTGGCACTTTTGTTAGTAAGCTGGCTCTGACTGCATTTATAGAAATTTTAACAAAAAGCCAACCAAAAACCATAAAAACTGTATGTAGGTCACAAATCAATTTCCTGTCCGACACCAACAAAAATTTGGTTACCGAAAATATTTCTATTCAAACCATTCATTCATTAAATGTTCAACACATTGATCACGAATGGAAATTTAAATTTAAAATTTTAATAGTCTTTTTCTATTTTAGTTATGAAAATCGTTTAACTAAAAAGTTAAAAAGTTGTTTGCTAAAATGTGAATAACTTATCCACACTGTGTATACATATGTTTAGCAGGGTATATCCGCTCGATTACATGTTGTATACTTGTTTCCTTTTTGTCGTCCCAACACATGATGGATTTCTGTTGTACTCGTTTTTTGTTTGTTTGTTGTTATTTATGGTGCGAGAATGTTGCCTTGTACTTTGTTGCATGGCCCGATTTGAAGGTATCGATTAGCCTAGTGTCCGTAATGCAGGCCATAAAGATGATAAACGATTTGGTTTGCTCAGCTCCCAGAAGAAAAACGAAGACTTGCATGGGGCCCGGCAAATGCAACAACTGAACAAACAGCGGCAATTGCGAGGGCTTCATCCTGTGCCCCACTATTCCGATTTTTATGGGTTCACATAACGATTTGGCCGACAACAGCGAAAAGGAACTTTTTACAATGCACAACGGCACATTTAAATTGATTGTAAGCAAGCGAGAGGAAGAAGCAGAAGCGAGAAGCGAGAGGCAGAAGCAGGAAGCAACCCACGAACAGCCAACATCAATCAAAATGCATTGTGCCCGAGCGCCCACGTTAAGCATCCAGTGGGGAGCTGCACAACACGCTGTCAGCTTAAAAATGCGGCAACAGTCGAGAAACCCACCCACACACCCACCCACTACCTGTGGAAGCATTAAATTTAAGAATATTTGAAGGAACAGCATCTGTAAGAGCAACCAGCTGCAGCACCTTCAACCAATACACAACGACATCCTCTTCTAGCCGAAACACTTCCGCACCAGAAAATATGCGAAACCCGAAACTCGCAAGACTGCAAAATACCTGCTGCACACAAACAGCTTGAACCCAAATCTAAAGATGTGAACTGCGAATTCGAGTTTTCTTTTAGAAATAAGTTCTTTCTGCAAAGCACCAGAAATATGTTTTCTTAATAAAAATTTTAATAATTCAATAATGCAAGAGATCCTTAAAGGTGAATTTATAAAAAGAATTAAATTAGATTAACAAAACAACAGAGTTTAGCATTTTTATGATAATAGAATTATAATATAATATAATAATGATAATTTGATTTGAAAGTTTTAAGCTTTTTCGAAAATTTGTGGGTTAAATAAGAATCCAAGTAAAGATTAATTTGACTTGAAATTGAATGCTTCTTATATTAGCCACGTAATTTTTTTGGTCTTGTATGAAAACGATTAAGAATATTAATAAATTATTATTATTAAATAATCTTTATTTTAATTTTGCAGGGGAACCACTTTTGACAACAGCTTCGATGGACACAATTCCCAATTCGTTTAAGTTACTGTTAGTCAATCAGTGCCAAACATAACTTTTTACAGAGTATACAGATTGAATGCGATATATCAGAAACTAGATTATACCCCATAGCTATCGCATGATGCGGATAAAGGGATATTTTACAGAAATAGCTGTATATTTTATATTTTTTTTATTTATTTTGAAGAGTGTAAAATGTTGCACAATTCGATGCCGCAGGCAGCGCCTAATGCGCGACGCATATTTCAATAATATCATAGATATCCTTGTGCTTTGCATACATTATATGTTATTTTTATTATTATATTTGCTTTAATCGAGGCTTTATGCCCCTTAAAAATGTTATATTAAATCGTAAGCGCTGTGCACATTCAAATAACTCACAATGTTGATAATCTGAACATTCATAGGCCGCATCTGCCCCCCTTGGCCACGCCCACGCCCACTCCTAGCCAGGTTGGTGTGCTGACTTAACTGGTCATTGACTTTGCCAACTTTATGATGCACTAAAATTAAATATACAACCTACTATATAAATATCGTACATCGTGTCTCTGTGCATGTGCATAAAAAGGACAACTTTTATTTGCCGCAGCGCAAAAGGACAGGCAGACAGACAGGAGCAGCGACAAGGCGCAAAGTGTTGAACCTTGGTGTGGGTTGGGGGTGTGGCTGAGCCTGGTCAGCTCTCTGGTTTACTCTGCTGATTAAACATATTGCGGCAACGACGATGTTGCCAAAAAAACCAAAAAGATTTAACTTACGTTGCCCAACAAAGAAATACCCTAACAAACAAAACATTTCCTTTCTACCCACTTCTTCAATACAATTGTAAAAACCTTTAGGAAATATAACCTTAATTTATTAATTTATTTATGCTGCAAACTTTTTATTTATAGAACTTGAACATACCTTTGTTACCTTAATATACAGGGTATATAATATGGGGAAAACCTCAAACAACTTTAAGCCACAAAATTAAATTCACACCGAGAAGTTTTTGAGTTGTTTTTGCCCCGTTATTGAGGTTGCTTTTTTTCACGCATTTCTCCACGGTCCACGGTCCCTTGCTGCGAGATAATGGATATCATGTTGCCTTTGGGTTTACATTCTAGTTTTGCACTTTTCGGGATAATAAACACATGACAATATGCGAAGCAGCCAGAGGAGCATGCACCTTTCAAGAAAATATAAAAAAAAAACAAAATAAAAATGCCAGAAACTAAGAAGAACGAAGAAACAAAATTATATTATATAAAACTTTTTTGGATGTTTAATACATGTTTTATAGCTCTTTAATATAAATTCAGTATATTATTTATTTAAGTAAAAACGCTGTTTTAATGTTTCCGCAATCAGATTTTCAATTATATTTGCATAACTTTACTTTGCAATTTCTTTTATTGTTTTCTTTAAATGCGAACTTTGGCTAAAGTAAATTTTATTTAATGCAGCAAGCACTTTGCAAAATTGTGGTGAAAGCGTTTTGCGGAACGCAAAGAGATTTCCATAAGCTAACTTTTTATTTTGTCGGCTGCTGAAAGGGTACAAATTCTGATGTCCTTTTGTGATTGTGTTTGTGTTTGTGTTTGTGCATGCATGTGTATGTTAAATTTCGCACTCCCTAAGGGAAAATAATTCGAATACTTTTGCCTGCTGGCAACAGAAAATATTAATACTTTTTCATTTACTTTGGTGGACCAGAGACTCCAGAACGATCCAAGCATTTGCAGTAAACTTTGGCCAAGTTGACCAAAAATGTTGCTGCCTGCGCTCAAACTTTGCGCATATTTTATGGCCAGCACTTGAGAAACAGTTTGCTGCGACCTCAGTCAGGCGCTGACTAATGGCATTCCCCAAATTGAGACACCACATGGAATGGAAATGTGTTACTTACTAATCAGCCAGCCAGGGAATGACTTAATCCGCTCGCCGGCATTCTTTAAATAATCAAAGGAAATGACGTCATTCGCTTAGAAGCCAACATTTGCCGCGAGGCCCCCAAAAGTATGCAGCATAATTTTTGTAAGCGTTCAGAGATTGCGTGAAAACCCCCTTTGGATTTTCTTTTTTATCAAAATCTGTGTAGGAGCATTGCCAGCGCCATTAACCTTACTCAAAAGTCCTATCAGAGCGTAATTAGGTTGCCCGCTGAGCAGCAAACGAAGCGAACTGCCAGGATCAGGAGCAGCCAACCTTAATATTAATATTATTATAAATAAATTTAAAACGTAAACTTGCTTATACCTCAAATTTTACACAGACATACACACAAATCTTTAAAGGGCAGACAGATAAATTGTCCGATGGGGTGAGAGGGGTGAGGGGTGGTGGTGATTTGCGGCAGGCGTGAGCCACATCATAAAGCGAAAGCTAAACCCTTCTTGACTGAAAAATGACACTTCCGCAAAAAGGCGACGAACGGAAGGCCTAAAACAACGAAAATTATAGCACAGCCACTGGACGTAACTGGCTGGGCGCCGGAAGTGGGTGGTGTTGGGTGGTGTTGGGGCCAGGGTTTTCTGGTTTTTGGTCTGGATTTGATTTTGTGACTTGCTGCCTGAAGACTGCTTTATCAACATCGAAGGCAGTTTTGGAAATCGACACAGGCAATTTTATTATTGGCTTGTGCCCCTCAAAATGGTTTAGTTGGCTATATAAATTTCCACCCTTTTCTCACGGCCTGTCCTATCCACTTTGTTTGCGCTGCTTTTCGGGAGAATCGAATTAGCATGCAAAATCTTTTGTTTGACTAACAATGTGTCAAAGTGTGTGACGAGAGCGCGTTAGTCTCTGTCACCCCGCACCCCGACTGCCAGCCCCTGAAGTGCCTTTGGGCCTTTAGGCCGATAGAGTCACAGCTACAGCGACATTCTCCCAACGGCAACCAATGCTCCAAGCCAGGGTGACACGCCACAATGCTGCTCATCTGAATGGAAACCGCAAAAGATTTCGTCGTAATTTGTGTTATGGATCCACAAAGTGAATTACTTCTGGATACGAGATGGCTAATTAGGCACAACCAGAACAACCAGAACCACAAAAAATATAATTCCATTAATTGGCAGCTGGGCCACAAAAAGCATTTAGCACAATAAAAGTTAACAAACCTTTTCACCTGACCTTTCCTCTTGAGTGAACTTGATAATTTAATCCTTTACCATATGAAATGTATAAAGAGAAAAGGTAAGCCGAGTTTATTTTTACTTAAAAGCATACCAGTTAAGCTATATAAATACGAACGAAATTGCATATAAAAATCATTTATCATTATTTAAAATGACGACTTACGTAATTCATTTGTTTATGTTTATAATAGAAGACAAGTTTAATATAAGAAAAGAAACTTATATATATCACATTTATATATAATTCTTGTTTTTAAATTGTAATAAAAAATATTTTTAAAATTATTACAATTTTTATGAGCTGTGGGAACATTTCTCTAAAGCAGTCCGATTTTTTTTTTAATTTAAATTTTTATACCATAAGATATCCGGAAAAGCTTATCTTGATATTATAATTTTGTATTATTTTCTCATATCTTTTTTCAAGGACTTTGAATGATGAATGTATTTAGAAGCGAAATGTGATAAATGATATCAATAAATTCAAGAGAGTTTTTTTATCTAATAAAATAGTACATTTATCATAATGATTTAGGAACTCCCACCAAAAGAAAGCTCATTAAATTTCAAACATGTTTTTCATCTCCAATAACTGTCCCAGTTAATTGTTGTAAGTTTAGTTGCGTTCGTTGTTGGCCAGTTACATTGGCCAGGTTTAATCAGTTGTTGGGCATTGTATGCATAAAGGAAAATGAACAATTTGCTTAGACAGGCTGTCCATCTTTGAATATTGTTTGTCATCAATTCCAGCCAAGCTGAGGCCGCTTAATTAATGTTGTCGCCATCGTGTTGACCTTTTCTGACAAATGCAACTTGAACCACTGTGAGGGAATCGAACAAGTAGTCCAACAGCTTGTGCTAAATTAGCAAATGACATAGTCAACATGGCCAACATAGCGGCACCAAACAGGCAACAGCACAGCAGCACCGAGGACAGGCCTGCTAACCCACAAAACAACGTGCAATGCCGACACCATTTACAGCTGCCCCTCCGGCTGCCACCATCAATCGTTATACTACACCGACAACAAACCCCCTTCCCCCAACCCCTGTCAACTGGCTGCGACGCCTTTGCGCTGACACAGAACATAATGCCGACGGGCAATGCTCTTTTAAGCACACAGCTCTCAATGGGACAGGCGATAGGTGGGGTTGGGTGGGGTGGGCTGGCAAGGGGGGGGGGTGCCTGAGTGCTGCTTGTCTAGCGAAAGTGCCTCAAATGCGCGTAACAATGATGATTAAATATACAAACATATATATATACATTCATACAGCATATACAAAAACAGAGTGACAAAAAACAAACAAAAAAACAAACAAGCAACGAGATAAACAAAGAGAAAGAAGCGTTGGCTTTTACGCGGCTTTCATTAGTCGCTGTCTACCTACAGCAGCCACCCCATCCCTTCTGTGTAAGCACCTAACATCCCGCTGATAGCTTCTTTAGGTCTTGGGTCCGACTAGAGTCGCCTCTACCCCCTAGCAAAAAAAATATGCTAAGGCAGCACGAAAAATATTTTAAATTGAAATTCTGTTTATCGCGCTGACGAAATCGTCCAAAACAGACCAAAACCCGCAATTCCCCGAGCAACCCAAGCCCCGCCCCAAAAAGAGCCACTTCAAACCGGCGACCCTCCAGCACACACATTGTGGCCTGGTCTGTTGGTCTACTTGGCCCGGTTGGCACCGTTAGCTATATTGGCCTGGCTTTACTTAGCTTTTTGGGGGTAATTCAATAAAGCGGATAATGATGCTCATCGTCAATGTAATTTGCTATCGTGGCTTGCACAAATCCGCCAAGGAGACCAAAACCAAACTACCGTTATGACGAGGAACAGACTGAGCGAAAACCTAACGGGCCAGTTCAATGCCGCTAATCGGTTCTTCATATCACATCAAACAGAGTACGAATTGCCGAAAGTTGGCATCATCATCAGCGACAACATAATCCGCGGTCCCCGCTAGAGATGGGCGTGTTCCCTTAAATAAAACGACGCGTGATTGCCTTGGCGCCCAACGTGCGCATACAATTGAATATGTAAATTGTTCAAAATCCTATGGAAACAATATGGCATACAACTTGTATGTTAAATGAACTGAAAATCAATCAATCAAAGCTACAATTGTCTTTTCTAACCTCTGATAAAAGTTGCTGGTTTAAGGGAAGTCAGATAGAATAAACCAGAAATAAAAATGTATAAATAAATTTGTAAAAAAATATTTTTTTACATTTTTTTTGTATTTAAATCAAATGGTCACAAATCCGATTAAGTCTAAAATATGTTTCCAAATTAATTTTTTTTAGTTAATAAGGATAAGCCTGCAAGCAATTGGTGGACTTAAGCCCTGTTTTTATATGAAAAGCAAAACCAGCTTAAATATGAAACAATTAATATTTTTGAACTTATTTACCAAAAAGGGTTGCAAAATGTAATTTAAGCTCAGGACTGTAAAATGAATCTTAAATATGTAAGCCCAAACAGATTTATTGAGCTGACTAAAAATATTGATGCCCCAAACCAGGATCCAGGCCCATCTCTAATGGGAGCCGCATTAGCAGCCAGTGAGCGCGTCATCATCAAGTGGCAAGCGATGGCAACTCTGGCATAAGCGATGCCAAAGGAACCAGGCAACCAAACTCAACCAAACTCAACCAAACCGAACCAAAGCAAAACACACACAAAAGGCTGCCAGAGTGGCCATGTGTGTGTGTGTGTGTGTGTGTGTGTGTGTGTGTGGACCGACCCCATTACGTGCCAAAGCACTAAAAACAAGACCAGGCAGCATCCCAAGCGCCACCACAGGGTGTTCCTACAAATATGAGTGAACAGCGCTCGTAAATTTTGTCATATTTTCTCGTCTTTCACGTTCAACGTTTTTTTCATAAATTTGTTGCTGCTGCTGCTGTTGCTGCTATCGCTGCTGATGCCTTTTTTTAGGCGCACATTTTCTTTTTCTTGTTAATGCGCCTGACTTTTTGTTTTGTTTCGTTTTCGTTTTGTTGCTATTTTATTTTCATTTTGTATTTTAGCAGCCCATTAAAAAATGCGGCCGCACGCACAGTTTGACATGCACTTTTAATCGATTACAAAGGAGAACGAACAGCAACAGCAACAACAACAACAACAAGCCATTGAAATTTTCTTGGCACACGATTTTCCATATTTATATTTATAAAAATATTGGAATTTTGTTTTTGGTTTTTTTTTTTGGCACACATGCGAATTGTGTGTTAATGTGTGTGCTCATATGTGTGTGTGTTGTCTTTGGGGGACTTTTTTTTGTTATTGTTGTTGTTTCACAGCTGCTGCTGCTGCTACGGCTACTGATGTCTGCGGTGCGATTAAAGTTTATTTTTGCTGCTTTAATTGAATAATAAATTAAGCGAATGGCCCCGACACAAAGGCTCGTGCAGGAAAATATCCAGTAATCGAGAAAGTAACGGTAACTACATGGCAACAAAGTTGGCCTAAGTACACGACGCCATCACGACAACAAGAACTAGTTGCCTGTTGTATATATGTATATATGTGTGTGTGTGTGTGGCTAATAATTTTAGGCCGTTAAAGTCGAGAATGTCTGCACTCACATCTAATTAGTATCAGATTCATCTAGAGTCCAAATGGGTTTCTAAATACGTCTACTATGCCGTTTATCTTTATAATGGCCAAATTGGGAGAAACATAAGTTCACTCAGACGTTTTCTTACGGCTAAAAGCTGGAGCGCATCTGTTTAAAAAGGATACTTAACTGTTAGTCAGAAATGCAGAAACATTTTTCGAAGAACCATATTAGATATTTGGTTGTCGAACTAAATTGGCTTGAAAATATTTTAAATATTATAATAAATTTATAATATTATAATAATTTATTCATAGAAATTTCCTTTATATTAACATGCTCATTCAATAGTATTAACCCATTTAAAGAAAGGGTTAAAAGTTAGTTTTCAGTATATATTTTTAGGCAAATCTTGACACAAATTTCGTTTGTTTTTATTTAGGAAATTCTTTGTGCTTTGAATAATAATGAAATGCATCAAACAAATAGACAAATTCGTTAGATTTGAATTACTTAATTTACTACGGAATAATATTTTAGTAACAATTTCCCTGGAGTATACAGGCTTTAACTTGTACCTAGGAAAGTTCTCTATCAATTTTTTATGCACAAATCCGTATAATAAACAAGAAGGTACATTGCAGACGTGTATAACCGACTGAGCAATACTCTACCAGAATCTTATTAATACAAGTCTAAAAATATTTTTATTTGTAGTTTGTGGGCGTGGTCCCTCTCGATACGTAAATGAAAAACCTCGACTAGGAGGCACCCTATAAAACAACTCTTTTATCTTTGCTACCTATCTGATTAATTTCACTTATTTATAGGGTATACAAAGTAAACAAAAAGTGAGTTTTTGCTGATGTATTCTTTGTTCCGTGTTGTCGAATGCAGCATTTGCACGCTTTGTGACCCTTCAAACAAATGAATAGCAGCAAAAGCAAAACACACACAAAAAAAGGAAAAAGGGAAAAGATAAAACAGAAAACGAGAAACAGAAGCGGAAAAAAATACCAGGTAAGCTCCAGAGGGCAATGAATACAATAAACAAAATGCGTAAACAAGGCATGAGAAACCGCTCGAAGCCAGCGTGATTAAAAAGCAAGCAAGAATAATTGCAAAACATTTAAGGACATGGAAACGGAGATACTCCAAAAAGGAAGCTGCAAAGCAAATGAAGTGCATTAGAAAATATAAAATTAAATTTTGTCGATGTCAGAAACGAGTTTTAGCCGCTAATGGAAACGTTTTAAGGAGCGTATGAGTGATGTGGATCAGAGTTGTGTGTGTGTGAGTGTGTGTGTGTGTGTTTGGGGTGTTGTGTATAAAGATGAAAAGTGCTTAATGCTGCACATTGAACCGATAACAGATATCCGGCTGGATACAGCTATAGCTACACTCACATACACTAAACGCATAAGCTGCTCAAAGTTTAATCGGTTTATGTGACAGTTATGAGAAGTGGGGGGTGGGGTGGCATACATTGTATGTGCGTGTGTGTGTGTGGAGGTCTTCAACTCGGTTGGCACAATAAAACGCACTAAATCATAAAGGATCCGAATCTATAAACTGCACGACGCACAAAAACGCTTCCATTTGCTGTTTTAGTATTTCCCAGGCCCACAACGAAAGCAAGCAACAGCAGTCGAACTTTAAGTCGCAGCTGAAACAGATGCTGATGCTGCTGCTGATGTTGGAGTTGATGCCGGAGTTGAGGGTGGAGTTGAAACTGAAACCGAAGCCGCAGCAGCAAGTGACTGTCAATGCATTTGGGCAGTGCTTAAGATAAAGATGTAGGTCTTTGGAACTTTAGTCCACACACTTACACACACGCACAGACACACAGACACACACAGAGAGACAGTTAACTGAGAAACTTTGTTGGGATTACGCATAAAACCGAAACGGAGCGAATGATAAAGGAGAATTGCAGTCCAAGACATTTTAGTTACCGCTGTTCTAGCGAAGCTTACGCTATAAATGAATGAGTTATGGCTGAGAAATGTTAGTAAAGCCAATTAAGGCAATACTTTGGTCAAAACATCATAATACCAAAAGTTCTACAAATGGCCCCATTTATCAGAACTGTCACAATAAATCTGTTCTAATGCATTTCAATTTTGTGGGTAGCAAAAAAACCTCCCCTTTGGTTGGTTAAAGATTTTGGGCTTTACAGAAAAATACAAAAAATAAACCCCCATATTTTTCTTTTATAAAATTAAGCCAAAGGGTATATGACTTTTTTACCACACATTTTTATATGCAAAATATCTGAATACATATTCTGTTTACAACTCAAATCATGATCAAAATGCTCTCAAACATGAAAATCGGTTGAGTTCTGAGAAAGTTATGGGAGTTTGAAATGAGGAAACTACGGATCCAAGAGTTCTACTTGTCAAAATTTTTAAAATTTTTGACATGATTTTTGACCAAAAATTTGACCTCCTCAAAATCGCCCCAAATGTTGTTATTTTCACTAATTGTGACTATTACAAAAAAAAATTTTTTTTCGAAAAATCATAAGGGGGGAGTACATGGTTTTTTGACCAAAATTTGAAAAAAAAATTTTTTTTCGAGTATGCAAAATACTTAAATGCAGATTCAATTTAGAGGTCAAACCATGATTAAAATGCCATCACACACGTAAATCGGTTTAGTTTTGACAAAGTTATGGGAGTTTGAAATGAGGAAACTACGGATCCAAGATTTGATACTTGTCAAAATTTTTCTAAATTTTGACATGATTTTTGACCAAAAATTTGACCCCCTCAAAATCGCCCCAAATGTTGTTTTTTTTCACTAATTGTGACTACCACAATCGATTAAAAATAGTATTTCGCCATTTTAAATTTTGAAAAAAATTTTTTTCGAAAAATCATAAGGGGGGAGTACATGGTTTTTTGACCAAAATTTGAAAAAAAAATGTTTTTTCAGTATGCAAAATACTTAAATGCAGATTCAATTTAGAGGTCAAACCATGATCAAAATGCCATCAAACACGAAAATCGGTTTAGTTTTGACAAAGTTATGGGTTATGGGAGTTTGGAATACGGAAGCTAAGGATCTGAGAGCTTACCATGTGACAATTTTTGCATGCTTTTTGTCCAAAAATATGAAAATGAGAACATTGTATAAACACATTATTTGCCTTTCACAAACGAATATAAAAGTTCTTTTAACAAAATTGAAATATTTATGCGTTTCTGAAACGAATTTAACATATTTTCAATATAAATAAAAGTTTTTTTAGTTCACCTTTTTCTATGCATAACTTTAATTTTTTATCATTCATAAAGTGCAAACAATCAACTTTGATTAAAAATTAATATGTTTTAACCGCAAAATCCATTCAAGTGAAGCAACCAATTCAATTCTTTGACAGCTCAACCAGCTGAGCCCAAATCAATTTGTTCACATTTACATATGATTTTGTATTTCCATTTGATATAACCACACAATTTTCAAATGAATTCGAATTTCAACTGAATTTCAATCAATAATTTTCACATATCATTTATTGAAATTGAAATACGGTTTCCAAATGCATAAAAGTCATTTGTATAGAAACGAAAGGGTTTCTTTT
Source organism: Drosophila micromelanica (assembly GCA_004143825.1). Classification (NCBI taxonomy): domain Eukaryota; kingdom Metazoa; phylum Arthropoda; class Insecta; order Diptera; family Drosophilidae; genus Drosophila; species Drosophila micromelanica. Next base: position 89,429 of record SCDY01000297.1, read on the forward strand.
TTTTCACGGCATAAGCCACTTTGAATTAAAAACGAGAACAACAAAACAAACACTAGTATTTTCCAAAACAAAACGAAATTCCTCGATTCAATTGAGATACTTGAAATCGAGATGAGCTTTCCCTAAAGCAAAGGGGTTCGTTTTATCCAACCGAAAAAACAAAACTTGTCACCGAAATTGCCTCGAAATTTGAGCAATCAAATTGACAACGGTAAATACGGAAGAATGAACGACTATACAATACCCACTATATTATAAAAACAACACTCTTGGTTTAGTTTATAATAAGACTTTGTCAATTTAATAAATGAAGTGGTGGTTATATAAAGAGTCATATAATTATCACGAAGCATATATTTAATGCACACCATAAATATGTGCTTATACCCTATATGAACATCATTTGGTTTGTGGGTGCTTAACATATGCCGTATTATTTTTTTTTGTAAATCTCGCCTGTAAACAGGTGAAAAAACATATGAGGGTGGATTTCAGGCGCAAAACGTTTGCAATATGACAGATGAAAGTTGTGGGGGGCGAAAACAAGAGATTCCGACTCAATTGATTTCTGACAAATTCTCAAATTCGCTTTCAATTTTTGCATTGTTTGTACAGCTGTGGAGTGTCAACAGCGAGAGTCGAGTCCAAACAAAATCAAGCAGCGCTATGCAAATTTCACACCGCTCTTGATCCCTGACCCCTGAGCTCTAACCACCGAACCCAACCCCAGGACAAACAATTGGAAATCAACAAAACGAAATGGTAATCAAAAGTGAATGAATATATATGTATTTTTTTGTTATTTATTTGCTGCCCTGTCAGTGCGTTCCAATAAATGTAAATTTCATAAATGAAGTACTGGACTGAAATGATAGCTGACAGGTCTCACACACTTGTAAAAAAATTGCCATCAATAAAAAAAGTGGAATTGTTATACACAATGAAAAAATGTGGTACACAAAATACCTGCACATAAAAAAGCGCACAAAGGTTGTAAAAATTACACAGCTCAGCAGAGCGCATTGAATGCATTTTTCAATTGCTGCAAAACTTGCTGTTGCAAAAGGAGAACAAACACTTACGACCAAGGACACAATTACAATTGGAGCTTCTAGCTTGCAGATTGTAGTCAGCGATATACCAATTGCAGATGGATTGTAAACAGCAGCAACTTGGTTACGATTCCCTCTCTCGCTCTCTCTCTTTTTGCCACAAAATAATTATTGTTGTCAGAGGTTTCAGATTTCTGCATTGCCCGCAGTCCTCAACTGTGTTCAGGTGAATGGGTTAGACAAATTAAGCTGATGCTCTTTTGTGTTAAGCAGCTCCAATCAAGGACATTAGGAGTTAAATTAATTGGTTTTGTAAGGAAAAAAGCTAGCATTTCTTTTGATGTCAAAATAGAGAATATATTTTAGTTTTAGTGAAGATAGAAAGAGAGTGTTAAATTATTTTAGATTCTCTGGGAAATTAAGAATAAGAAAAATGGAAAAGGTGTTCGGATGAATGGATTAGACAAATTAAGCTCTAATCAAGAACAACAGCATTTAAACTATATCAATCAGCCTAACTTAATTTGTTTTGTAAAGAAAAAAGATAAAATTTTTGTATGCGAAAATAGAGAATTTATTTTAATTTTAGTGAAAATAGATTCTCTGGGAAGTTGTGAACAATGGCAAAGGCGCTTTCTGTCTGTCTGCCTGTCAGCCGCATAATACATAGCATAAGTTATGCAGCCTTTGAGTCATTTCGCGGTTGGCGAAGCATTCCGTTATGACTCCTATCGGCCACCGCTTGGAGCATTCAAGTGCGGAAGCTCCTCTTGGATTGCCGCCAGGCCAAAGTGGCAGCCGAGTCGACAACTGCACTCAGAGGCTTTACTATCTGTCCTGTGTAAGTTTCTGGGTTGTCACTGGGAGTGACTTCAGTCGGACTCTTAACTGAGTGAATCTGCTTACAGAAATTTTGAAATGAAATATTTCAACAGAACAGAAAGGGAACAGGGAAATGAGAAAGGCAAAATATTAGTTTTTCCTTTACCAACAACAATTACTGTCCAACTCCCACATAGAACATGTGTAACATAGAACATATTGTAGTACAAACATTCCTCGGTTCTTATTAAATTCTTTCCGTCTCTTTTGCTGTCTTTAGTCGAGCGGAAACCCAACTCAATTACGCCTGACTGCAATAAAAGGCAACATTAAGTACGGCTAGATAATTAATACATTACAGCCTTCACAAAGTAATCTCGAATTCCTTAAACGCGATTCCGGCATCAAAGTGACATACAATTACACACAAAAGTGGCATCTGTATATACTATATATATATATATATATATCGAACTTTTTTCTTGAACATAAATATTTATCATATATAACCTATTTTAATTATGGCAAAGCTTTCATTCTTGTATATATAATTTTTATTTAATATTGAATTTTTTTAAATTATAATCAATATAAATATAGAAATCCATATTATAAATTTCATTTTTACTTTGTAACTTTTTTTTATTTTAATTACATTTAAAAAAAAAATCCTTAGATTATTTTTTGTATTTTTATATTTTGTAAGATTTTAGCAAGCCTATGTTCTAAGAAAATTAATCACCAAAGTGTCACTTGACGTGGGTTTTCCTTGGCTAACAGGCCAAATTACAAGGCATTAAGAAAAAAAGGGTATGTCTAATTTCGAAATGTCAAAAAGTTTGTCTGCCCTTAAGGACGGTTAAATCCTTCTGTCTAATTAACAGCATCACGTTTAATTAACAACGAATTAATAATTACCCTCTGATTACCATATAGTTCTCAATTTAACACCTAAACATAAACATTTGTGGTGTGTGCGTGTAATATTTAAACTGCATTCGCAATTTCTTTATTTATTGGTTTTATTTTATTGCTGTGATAGCTGCAATTACGGTTGCAGCTGCAACTGCGGCAACAGCAGCATGCTGCATGCTGCATGCCGCAATATTTGTCATGAAATTTTTATTAATTTATGAGCGGACTTCAAGCGCGCTCCAGAGGCGCAAACTGTGCTAATAATAAAGATTCAAAAGTGAAACAGTAAAATAAAAGCTTCAGCGCACACCTAATCTAGTTGAGGCTGTCCGCTGTCCGCAGTCCGCAGCTGGCGCTTATGTTTAATGCATGCCACAGTCGGCAAGGCAGTTGTAAACGTAACCAGGCAACAACTGCGGACAGCAGCAGCGACTATGACTGGTCTTAATCGCTATCGCAGAGCCAGTCAAGCAAACCCCGAGACCCGAGACCTGAGCCCGGAGACCTGGAGACCAGAGACCCAGGCGATTGCTACAAGTGTAACTACGGGGGGGAGCGGGGATGGAGGGAAAACCTCGTGAAAACTCTGGGGGTTGTGGCGAATAATTTGCGCTGACTAGCGGGGCGTAGGGCGTTTAGAGTGCGACAGCAACACACACACGCACACTCGCACACACACAAAACTGTCATCCTCGCACTTGGCTTTAATATTCAAATGACAACCAACCTCGAGCAATTGTGGAAAACGCAACGCGTCGCAGCAAATACCAAAAACAACAAATAACAAAACCAAAAAAAAAAACAAATAAAAATCCCGAAAAAAAAGTAAAAGAAAAACTTGTAGATGCGACCGCGAAGAGCAACAGACGACGACGACGACGGAGCGACGGACTGACGACGACTCCGCTGACAGCTGGAGCACGACGTAGCGCACAGATACGACGCGACACACAGACACACAGAGACACAAAGACAGACACGTAGACGGACACGCACACACTGAGTTTGGCAAATTTGCTGTCCCGAGTCCCCAGAGCGACGTGGAGACCAACACGCCGCACAGCCAAAATTACACTGAAACCGTTTCTGAATGTGAACTCCAGCAGCAGCAGCAGCAGCCGCCGTTGCCAGCCGAGCCGGGGACCGGCAGACCGGCAGACAACGGGATCAGAGCGCTCCAAAGCATATCTTTGGCAACCGAAGGCAGGCGCACGAGTGCCTTGCCTGGGCTGGGCTGGGTTGAAGTGGTCCGGAGTGGGGTGGGGTGGGGTTGGTTTGGGTGTTAGGGCGGTCGGCCATGCAAAATAGCCAAATAGCCAACGGAGCATCAGAGAAATGTATTTTTGGCAGCGAGAGCAAACGAGGAGCGAGAGCTTCATTGACAAACAGCTAGAGAGAGAGCCAAAGTTAACAGAGAGACAGAGAGACCAAGAAAGAGAGAGAGAGTGGGAGTGAGCTTTTTCCAGGCAACTCTCACCACGCATAGACCAAAAAACCGAAAACTGAAAACAGAAAACTGGAAAACTGTTAATGTAAATGCCTTTCAACTCTCACGCAATGTCGGCAAGTCTTTAGCTTGTTTTGATACACTCACCTAGGGTATTATAAAAAAGTCGCTAAACGTGTGAATAATAAAATAAATTTAAGTTTAGAAGAAATTATGTACCCCTTATTTATCTGCTTAATCCGAATAATTACATTTATAAATATAATAAAAATGTAAAATAAATAGTAAAAATTAAATAGTTAAAAAATAATATATACATGATAAAATTGTATTACTAGGGCATCAACTCTTCGATATATGTTGCTGTTGTGTTTTCTTTTCTTATTTTTTTTTTCTTTACCTGCTCCCACAACATTCCAACAACTGAGAGCACAACTAGCAACAACTACAACAACAACAACATCTTTGATGTTTATGACGCTCCAAGATTTGCCAGCTTGAAACGTTTATAGATAGATGAACGCGTACGTACTCTTAGATACTCCGAGATACTCATCGCACTTGGTTGGCTTATGATTTTTGACTCGTAATTGAAATTTCATGCATTATTTGTTTTCTAGGGTGCACAGTAAAAAACAGCTGATCGACTGGGCGCCAACTGTTGATTGGTATGTCAGCCCGTCTTATTTTGCTTCTTTTTTTTTGAGTTTCGGTTACCTGTGGTTGGGCTCTGTTATCCCAACGCCTTTATAGCCCATGAAGCTGCCTAATGGAGCGCCTTGCCTTGGTCCACAGCCTTAGGGCAAGAGCACTTAGCCAAAGTTTAGGCCAAAGGTCAAGCTAGCCGAGGCACTGCCAAACGGTACGAATAATGTAATTGCTTTCACAATTGAGCAATGAAAACGATGCCAAATAAATCCTCAACCAAACAAACCCAAAAAAACACTACAGAGCTTAAGGTTTGGGGATATCTGAGCATGATTTGCAAAATAAGTTTGATGACTCGACAAAAAGTAAGAGAAAGAGCAAATAGCAAAAATAGACTAATGCAAAAAGTTTCTGCGTTCACTTTTGAAAAACAAGGCAAACAAAACTGTAACAAGAAATCCAACTAATGCTATAAGCCCGGGTTTCTAATTCCAAACTGGGGTATAGATAGTAAATGTATATATATATATAAATCTATATATATGTATATACCCATGTACAATTTATAACTGTAATCAATGTTGTTTATTAAACTCAATTCCAGCTGTTCATTTTCTTATGCAACAAGTCTCTTAGTTTTCTAACTATAATTTAAAACTTTTTGTTCGACACCCTTTTGATTTCAACTTTCAAGATTTACACTTTATTCGCGATGTCTCAAACTTTTCCAATTGAGAACTGAGCCAGCCGTAAAAAGCTGACCATTAGCCTAGTCTTATACATATTTTATTTGATTTTATTAGCCGAGTGCTTTTCATAAATTGTATTTATTTATTTCCTTTTTTTTTTATTTCAACCTTTTTTAGGTCCCCTTAAAAATAAAAAGGGGAAAAGCTGCTGAAAAGAACATTATAATTTTTTGGTGTTCAATAGATTTGTTTATTGCAATTCAGTTTTGAGTTTCGTATATTTATTACATAGTTAAATTTATTCTTGTTCATGAATTATTGAGAGAACAGTTTTGCTTTTAGTTCAAATAGTATACAATTCACTTAACTATACAATTAAAAATCAGTTTTTAAATAGTTTAAAAGGAAAACAATCATCATCATAAATACGAACTAAACAGTGTTATATATATATATATATATATATATATATATATATATATATGTATATGTATGTACTCGCCTGTACTATATATTAATTATAAGTTTATTATTAATGCTTTTTTTTTCATTGTAAAAACTTAACAAATGTTTTGCAAACTTTATCATTTATATTACTTTTTCGTTATGAAATCTTTGTTGTTGTATTTGTATTGCAAAGCGTTAGAATTTGTTTCTTTGTTGTTTGTTTGTTTAGCTTAGAAATTATCGTAAGTATTCTATATAGATACATTATTAATGTATATATGTAAGTATGTATAATGCTTGCTGAGAGATATTTTAAAATGTACAAGAGGATTTACCTAATGATATCCCAAAAAAGAAACACATTCATGTGTATCGTGTGTATATATGTATGTGTGTTTATTCTCTGCTCCGAGCTCTGACCCCTGCCCCTAAGAAACAAGTGAAAAAATATTTTAAAGAAAAACGAAGTTTGTTTACAGGAGGGGAAAAACATTTGAATATATGCAATTTAAATCGTTTAACGCTCGTTAAAGCAAAATCCTGTCAGAGATTTTCCATGTAAATTGATTTGTTTAAGTAAGAGTAGCTTTACCTACCAGCCCCCCAATCCCAATCCCCTCTGGCCCGTATCCTGCCTGTCTGTTCCAGGTTGAATTTTATGCAATTAAAGTTGAAACGTTTCTTTGCGCCCTCTGCTAATTTGTATGTGCTGATGATAATGATGATGATGATGATGATGAGAGAGGCAGGCAGGCAGACGGAAATTTTTCATTTGTTTTTCTAAAGTTTTCTAAAGTTTGCACAATGTTTCTCGGTTCGTAGGAGCGAAAGAAGGGGCCATTAGATGTAAGTACTTATTAGCTGAAAAGTTAACACGTGCCCCTAACAAGCGATTGGCAGCGTTGAAAATGCTTCAATGAATTTTAAGCAGTTGCCATATTATAGCTAAAAAGTTTTCTATTTTATTTAATAGATCTCTTGTCTGCAAATTTTTGGGCAATAAAAAAGCTTATAAGCAATTTTGAGTTGAGATAAAAATCGGTTGAATTATGAATTATAGGACTCGACTCTAGATGAAATTAAAGCTTTCTAAAACACAACTGACGTCAGACAAGAATCAAGGAACTGACAAACCGAATTCAAAAATTGGTTCAGTTAGCTATTTAGTAAAAACATTTCTGTCTATTTTTAATATTTCTCCTCTGGATCAATAGCCTGTTAAAAATAACACTAAAATATGTTAACGGTATCTCTTTTAAAACGCCAAAGCAGTGCCAGATGCATTATTAATCGTAATAATACTTATATAGCTACAGTAATATGTATGTCATGATATGGCCGAATATGGGAGTCTAGTTTGCGTGATAATAGATTGGATAATTAGTCGCAGGTCAATTCATACGTATGCGAAGGTTATCATAGGTTATATAATAAATATTGCTTGATGGGCTTCTTGAGAATTCTCTGTTGATGTGTGTCCGTTTCCCGTTTAGAGAAACGCCTTCTTGGCGGCCTCCAAAGTGGTGCTGGTGGTGGTTGTGGTGCCGGTGCCGGTGCTGTCCTTGCCCAAACTGGCCGTGGTCGACACCGCTATGCTGGGCACCGCTGGCAGTGTTCCGGATGCCGCTGCAGCCGCTGCGCCGGCGGCCGTTGCTGTTCCTAACGGATTGCCCGCCAGTGTTGGTACTGGTATTGTGGGCGCTGGGGGCGTGGCTGCCAGCTGTGTGGGAAAACGCGGCTGAAATGTGGGCTTACCCATGGCCAGTGCCGGATTCAGATCCAACATGGTGCGTGGACTCATCGCAACGATGCTGGCGCCCAATGGACCTGCGAAAAGTTGAGCAACTGTTTGGTTATAGAGATCAATTATCAGATCAGAGGAGGAATTGTAGAATTTGGTAGTAAGACAGCAAGAGAGATGGAAAGACAGATTATAGAGAGCGAGAGAGAGATAGAGAGAGAGAGAAAGAGAAAGAGAAAGAAAGAGAGAGAGAGAGAGAAAAAAAGAAATTTTATTAAAATTTGTTAATTATGCTGTAAAAGAAAATCCAATTTCAGTTTACTTAATTCGAAATCAAGGGTGGTGGACGCAACTCTAGAAGTGTTGGTTAATACAGGGTGCACTTGATACTACATTGTACAGGGTGTTGAACATCAAGACAATACAATAGAACAACAACAACACACACACACAGAGAGAGACAATGTGGCACATGGTTATTTTATAGACACAACTTAAAGTAATTAACAACTAACTAGGATTTAATGACACTCCAGTGGCACGGGCAACATGCAACATGCAGCATTGAAAACAATCAACTACTTTTTAGGGAGGCCTTATGGTTTTTTTTTGGGGGGGGGGGGGGGGTACTTTAAAAGTTTTCGCAAACTTTTCGATTCAACGCTGGATTGGTTAAGGTGTGAAGATAACGGTTACGGTTACGGTTTCTTTTTCAGTTAGCGGTTTTGCTACAAACTATTTTTTGGTTTTAGTAATTTCCGGTAAGGATTCTATTGACAGCGCCTAAGCTACATAGATGGGATTCGTTTTGAGGATTAGAGTAGAGTACAAGTACATAGAGTTATGCTATATGGAATATGGTAAAACCAACACACCCGCCCAGCTTAATCCGTTAGGTTTATTGTCAGCATGAGAGATGAGCGTTTTACGATAACGATAACGATAACGATTGCGATTTCGACTTTTTTGTTTTCATATATTATTTTACATATTTTTTTGATTTTTGGTTTTGATTTCGATTTAGAGTTTTTGTCTTTTTGCATTTGAACTGTGTTTTCTGTTTCGGTACTTTTGGAATACAAATTACAAAATTGAACTGGTTTTATCTTTTTAGTCGAAACTGAAGGCCATATCTGAAATACAAAAGTTCAAGAGAATACAAAAAGTTACGATACGTTTATAACTAGGCGTATATGTATATATATATCACATACACACACACACACACGCAGACACACATAAAGATACACAGCAAGTGAGATAAAGAGAAAGAGAGAGATATATATGTATATAGGGATACTTGTAGAGTAGATAATTATATAGATATATATGCATATAGAGTAGATACTTTTGAACGAACGAACGAGCCAAAACTGATGAACAACACGTATACGATGCGTAATACCAATATATCAATATTCATATGTATATAGTAGGTATATAGAAGAAAACACGTAGTAAATTACATATATACGATCATATATAGTAGTAGATACAATAGTAGTAGATGGTGGTAAATAGTTGTTGGTAGTAGACGCCTGTTTGGATTCATATCCAATGGGATCCAACGTACCACGTTAAGAATCTCAATCCAGTGGCTCCTTTAAAGTTGTTTAAGTTTAAATGTTTATGGATTTGCGATTTATTATTGATTTGCTATAGTCGATATGTCGTTTTAAATGATCATGCTGCCAGTTCGATCCATTCTATATATTATATATTCCTTGGATATGCCAAACATTGCTCAATGCATTAGAAAATTTTCATTATAGTTCGGGTTCAGGGTTCAGAGTTCTTGTTGTGTTCTTCGTTCTGGTTGCTTATGGCTTAAAGCAGCCTGCTCTTTTTGCCATCTCGTGGTTTGCCAATCATTGTTGTATATTCATCTAAGTATTTACATAAGATTGTTTTTGGATTTTGATTGGGTTGTATCAAGAAGAAATTATAAAATATACATTTGAGCAAAATTATTTAAAAATGGGGTTTTGGGTCTTAGATTTGAATAAACGATACCAAAAAAACCCTTTAAGGCCAAAAAACTGAAGGGTAGGGTCAACAATATATTGTACAAAAAAATGTTGGAATTTTCATAGGGTATTTGAACTTAAAGCGTTTTGGTAAAAAAGCCTTGAATGAGTACTTGAAAATGTATATGAATGGAAAAAGTGAATGCTGATAAGAGATCTGTTCGAACAGACTTTTTTCTTATTTAATGATTAATCTTTAACGATCTCCGATCAACACTTTTTGAATACGAAAAGCTTTTGGAGCTTGTGAGCAGCGTTAAATGAAAGCCAAGCTTTGAGATGAATCCAAAAATGAGCTTTCGATGATGTGATTGAATATGCATTAACATTGTAATTACATAGAGTACATATATACACGTACAATCTCGATATTATAGTAGGAGCGCACCCAAAAAATTATATGTATAAAGAATAAAAAAAAAATGTTTAATGTATATATATTAATTCATCGATGATTCATTAGTCAATTTTTAGAACTTTTGCTTTGTGCGCAAGCTGTTGCATTAATTTTGGAATATTTTCTTGAATAGATAACGCCTGTTTTTTAATAGAGGGGGGCGGGACAGCACAACAACTGCTAAGTGCACTCCAAAAGCCTCGAGTACTGAGTGCAGCTGTGCAAGCTTAGGAACTGATTGCCGCTTGGCTTGGTAAATTTGGTTACTCAACATTTTTTTGTTTTTAATTTGCTTGCTTTGTTTTTGGTTTTTCACTACATAGGCGTACGTTAGGTGAACCGGATGTGTTCCGGGTGTTGAAGCGCAGCTCAGTTGTAAAAAGGGGGTGCTGTTGGCTTAGTTTTTGCAACCGAACACTCACCTGACTTGGGACTGACGAGATCCTTGGTTTTATTGTTCATGCGACGCGGCCCGGTGCCACCAGAGCCCATGGGACCCGAGTGTGGCCCCGAGCCCGGTGTGCCGCAGCCACTGACACCGCCGGGACCGCCTAAAAGAAAGTGAGTGAAAGTGAGTTTCGAGAAAATGCTCTTGTTGTTGCGATACTTACGCTCACCTGGCAGGCGGGCCTGTCGCGGCTGCTCCACGGGAAGCACTCGTCTACGCTTCTTTGGCAGTTTGGCACGCGCCTGCGTATGCGAATAGTACATGGCAAAGTTGCTGACGATGACGGGCACGGGCAGTGCGATGGTTAGCACACCGGCCAGGGCGCACAGGGCGCCCACGAACATGCCAATGTAGGTCTTGGGTGCCATGTCGCCGTACCCGACCGTGGTCATGGTGACCAGGGCCCACCACAGTCCCAAGGGTATGCTGTTGAAATCGTTGTGCGGATTGGGCTGGATGCGCTCCGCATAGTAGACGAGGCTGGCGAAGATCACAATGCCCAGCACCAGGAAGAAGACCAGCAGCGTCAGCTCCTTCGCGGATGCCCGGAACGTTTGTATCAATATCTTCAGGCCGGACGAGTGGCGGGTCAGCTTGAACAGCCGCATAATGCGTATGATCGAGAAGAACTCGAGTATGTCAGCGTTCTCCAGATGCGATGCGAATCGCTGAAGCACTAGATCGATATAAAAACTAAGCGTCGCTATATAATCTATGATGTTAACAGATGACTTTAAAAATTCGCACTTGTTCGGCGACGAGATAAAGCGGACCTGCAAAACGACAAAATCTGGTTTAGTATCTTCTCAATACTCAATTACTGTTAATAACAGTTTGAAAATTCTTTAATTAGTTTATACATATGTATCTATATAAATCTATATACTATGCCAACATTTTTAAAATATAATCGAATTTAGCTACTAGGTAATTTATTTTGAAAAAATGTTTGATGTTCTTAGCTTCCAGTTAATTTTAATTATCCATTTCTTCAATTATCTTTACCTTAGATAGTTAAATTTTTCATTTCTTCATCTTTCTCATTTATAAGTATTTATTTCAAGTTCTTTGTGAGCCCTCCAACTTGTTATTTCAATATAGATTAAATAAATTTTGCATTATTTTGTTAAGTATTTTTTGCACTTACAATTTAGAGTACTTAATTTTATCAATATTAACTGTTTCTTATATTTTGAAAATTTTAAAGTATTTATTTTAAATATCTTTAGGCACTTCATTAAATATTTTGCTTAACAACAGTTAATTCTGCAGTTTACTTGAATCAAGTAAGCACGAACTTAATTTAAGATTTTGTTATACAAATTTTAAATATTTTAGAAAAAAAATTCATAATTCAAGTACGTTTTAAACTGTGTTTGCAAGTTAGAAAATGATAAGTTACTAAAATACTTAAATTGTCGGACTCTAGAAATCGTACTTGATATAAGTTTGAACTGCTTGAAATCTTAGTGAGATATCAAGTCTGAAAATGTTTCTCTCTGTGTACTTAATACAATCTAATGTCGTATGTTTCTCTATCCTGAATTATCAATCAATAAGTTGGTCTATTTGGAATATGATTCGTATTTCTCACCAGTATCTCGAACGTAAACCAGGCATTGCAAACGCATTCTATGTAGAAAAAGGCGATGTGCGCATTGGTCATTGACTTGTCCAGGAACCAAGCGGCGCTGCCGTTGGCCGTTTTCACGGTGACATTGTGCACGATGGGCACACGCATGTCCGGATGAGTTTTCAGGCAGAAGGACAATATCGAAATGCATATAAAGAAGACCGAAACGACGCCAATGGTCTGCACAGGGAAAGAGTTAAGAGTTGAGTTAAGCTGTCCAAATGAATATTAAATTGGGGAACTTGCCTTGGCGGCATTGGAGCTGTAAGGCTCATCGAATAGGGACCAAATGCGCGGCTTCATTTCCTGCCACCAGGATACGGTGCCTTTGTAATAGTCCTCCTCGAAGCCAAATTTGCGCGCCAACTCCTCTTCGGACGGTTTTTCCGTATCCAGATCCAAACGATCAAGTACGGCTAGGGTTTCCTGTGTGTCCCGATGCTGTGGAATCCAAAGTGACTTAGCTTGTGTTTATCGAACGTGGAGTTATCGATCTTACCTGTGTATAGGTCATCCAGCAGCAGGGCTCCACCTGATTGGAGTCAAGACCCCAAAATTCCAATTCCTCCTCAAACAGGGGACCGCACACATCTGTGGGATAATGCAGTTTGCCAGTTCTACAAAAAATAGAAATCTCCAAAGTTAGCTATGTAAATCGATAATGATCGATTTGATTAGGTTACCTGTAATAGTTGAGCACTTGTGCGAATACGCCCGGATGCCTGTCGAAGAAGTACTCGTTCAGTATTGGATCATAGTTGGCCAATGCCTCCGTTAGACGTGAAAGTCGCGTCGCCGGAATCTTTTTCAATGTGGCCTTATATGTCTCATGCCGGATGCCGCCCACGTTGAGCACGACACGATTCTCCGAGTCCATGTTGATCAGATTCATGGCTGCATGCGCATAGTGATGCATATTCTTTGGTATATAAGTCATGATCACAGCATAAATTCGTGTGAGTGCAGCTGATCAGTAGTGATCAGCTAATTGTTTGTGTTGTGTGTTGTTTTGTTCTGGGAATGTGTTCTATGATCTGAGCTGTGTTGGCCGCAAACCTGAATGTGTCTAGCGTATTCCTTTTCTCTGCTTGTTGTTGTCGCGTGCTCCGCCGGAGCCAACTGGCCACGCCCACTGATGTCACCCCTCAGTTCCACACACTGTGTCACTGTGCACTTAAAATGTATCTAGATGTCATTTTGGGTACTTTCGTCCTGGCATTGAGCTACTCACTAGGTTGGGTTCAGGTTGGACAACATTTTGCTAAAAAAGAGAAATTCAAAATATTTTAATTTGGCGTATATACATGAGTGTATTTGTGAATACTATGAATATTTAAAAGTAAACATACAGTTTGTATCCAAGAATTTTATGAGTATTTTATGTATTTATTTGTTTATTTGTGAATATACTTAGTACAATAATTAATTTGAAATTTCAATAGGTTTAGAATACTTTGTATATTCGATCAAGGACTTCAAAACGAATGCACACATAACCTTGGTCTCTCTCATAATCAATATTGTATACAATTCATTAGCATATTCATATTTTATATCACCACAAATGAATCTCACACTTTCACACATCCTCAATTAATTATGAACAACAAATGGTTTATTGAACGATTTGTTATGAATACACATTTCTCATTCGAGTACACATGAGATTTAAAAAAAAAAAAAAATATGATTCAAAACTGTATGCAAAAATTCAAAGAAACCCAAAAAGAGATTGATGCTTCCTATTTCCCGACGCTGCGATTTCGAATATTACGAATCCAGGTGATTTTTCCATTGGTATACATAGCGAAAGCGAATAAGAACAAAAACAAAAAAATTGAGTACTCGAACCGAGTACCGAGTACCGAGTAGCAATAATATTTGGTTCAATTGAAATGACCCATTAGCAGCTCGTGAAAGGCATCCCACAAAAAGTGTTTTGACCAAATATAATCGCTGGTAGTAGGCAGTAGTAAAGAGAATCAGATATAAATATAGGAAAGAATATCATCGATAGCGTCATTAATTTTTTTGTGGGCCTCGGGGAACGGGGGGAGGGGAAGGGGGGGGGGGGGGGCTGGCGGCGTAGCTGCGAAAAAATCGCTGATTCGTGATTTGCACAAAAAGCAAATATTTGTTCTTAAACAATATTTAGTTTTAACGCTGCATTTGTTTACACGCACACAGCCGCACGCACCCATTGTATTCACAAATACACTCAAACACACCCACATGCGGTTCGAGGGAGCGAGTCGAAATGTCTGTCCGTCTAACTGTCTGTCTGTCTCTTCTATCTCTGCTGTCGATTTTCAAACGAACGTTCAATGTTTATTTGCAGGCCGGCAGGCAGACAAAGCAGACAGTTAGACGGACGGACAGACAGAAAGCCAGACGGGCAGTCGGTAATGAAATACATGAGCTTTATAAACAAAACAAACAATCGAATCACACGCCGACGGCAGACCGCCACCCCCCCCCCCCTCCCACCTGCATCCACCCACCAATTAGCGAGTACCCGATGCGATAGGTTCGAGCATTTATGGGGCCGAGCGAGTGTTCCAGTTGTGGTTGTAGTGCTTGGCAATTAATGCCAATGATGATAATGTTCAAGCCCTGGCAATGCTTGTCAAACTGTTGTTGCCAACTTGGCTGCAGCTCATAATATTATATTATTTATAAATATCTGTACAAGTCTGGCAGAAGCCATTAAAAATCCTATTAATAAAGGTAAAGCTCTACACCTATCTGAGAAAGGGGTGGGGTAGGCACTCATTTGCCTGCCGGGCACAAATCCCTACCCTCCATTATTTATTCACTTTTAATGAACATAGGAGAAGTTCAAAAAAGCTCGACGCGTACACATATTTAAAATGAGTTTTCTGTTTTTGTGGCAAATAAGCGCCTTTTTATACCAGCACACACCCACCACACACACACACACACACACACATACTAAGCCACATCCTGTTGGCAGCACACGCACTGGGCAGGGTGGCAGTAGGTCAGGAGTGCTGCAAGCAGTAGTAAGTAGCGTGTAGCAAGTGCCGCACTCTGCCTCAAAATGCTGCTGCTGTTTTTCTTTTCCTTTCCACTTTTTTTTTCTACTCTCTTTTTTGTTGTGGTATGAAGTCGTTGCTGCCTTCTGTTATGTTGGAGTGTACACACACTCAGCTTAACTCTCTATGTGTGTGTGTGTGAGTGTGTGTGGAAACAGGCGCACGCATCGATTTTTCCGTTTGCTGTAGCACGAAAAAACTTCCTGATTGTTTTTGTTGGCCGTTTAACTTAAAAATGAACCGACTTTTTTTTTGTCATAGATCAAACGCACACTTTTCGACTAGCTTGAAGTGTGTACATAAGAGATACGCACACACACACACACACACATTCTGACCACAACCAAATGGAAGAAGAAGAAGCGGTTCTTACCTATTTACTGGGTTTTTGGTTGTAGTGCACGCTGCCAATAAACATAATCGCTAAATAGTTATCCTTGTGTATGTGTGTGCTTGTGACAAACCAAAAGGATTGCAACGAAAAAACAAAAACCAAACAAAAAAAGGGGGTAAAAAAATAACTTAAAGCCTAGAACTAAACTACACTACACGTTTGTGCCGTTTAACGTGCCCCGTCTCGACGCTGCTTCACGTTTTCGCTCGGCTTTTCGGGCTGTTTTGTGCTCAACGCGTTCCGTTCGATTCGATGCGATTCAACAAACTGAAAATACGAAACACAAAAAATCTGTTGGAATTTTCTTTTGTCGGCTTTCGTTTTCTCTCCTTTTCTGGTTTTCTGGTTGGCTGTGGTGCATGCGCTCTGCTCGGTTTGCGCATTTCTCTTTTGCGCTGACATTCCATTTGGCGGCAAGTGCAACGCTGCGTATACGTGATTTATGTGTTCAATTTAAAATCAAACAAAATTTTGATTGCTGCTAAACAATAAATAAATATTTGTATGTTTCTAAGTGTTCAGTGAGTAACATTAATATTCCATCAATATTTTTTTCAACGTCAAATAGAAATAAAATGTATAAAATTAATATGTATAAATTAAAATTAAAAATTGTTTATTAAAGCTTGATAAATTACCTTTTTTTAGAGGTATATATATTATGATTTCAAATAAAATTAAAGAAAACAAGTAATTGAAACAGAGTAATTGTTACACACGACGTATACATAATTTTAAGCTGTTTAACATTTCATATTTATGCCTACAATATTTATATTCCCTGAAAACCAAAACTAAAAATAGAAGTAATAGTATTTTATACTGAAAAGGGTAAGAATACAAATATTTACATTATCTATTCGCCTCTTCAGTTTTTACTTACCGCAGATATTTTATGTTACTTGTAGAAAATTCTTATTAAATTTTCAATTTTAATAATAATTAAGTAAATTAATTTTATTGATTAATTAAAAAACGTCAGTTTATATTTTGAAATTGTTTTCATCAGTTATTTTATTTATTAAAAAAAAAAAAACATTTTGCTCGCTGTTGCATTTTAGAAAACATATTTGCAAACTTACAAAATTTACTAAATAGAGCGCATTGCCATTGCAAACTTTGAGCAGCGCAAACAAAAACAAATTACAATTTGACACAGAGGGCAATAAAAAGCTTCTTTGAGAAAGAAACTTTGGAAAAAAATAATGCGAATTTAGCTAGAAAATGCAAATGCTATTGGCTAGATAAGAAAATGTATTTGTGTATGTGTGTGTGTGTGTGTACATTTATGTATATATATATATATATTGAGGTTATTGGAGAGCTTCAATTGAGAACAGTCTGAGCCATAGAATATTTATAAACACAAATCTTTCAAGTCTCAGATGTCTCAATTTGTGGTTTATGTGTTTAACTAAAGCTATTATTAGTTCAGGCCTGCTGTTCCTCATTGCCGGAGGCAGAGGTGTGCCAGACGTGGCCCGTTTCGAGTGCATGCAATTTGAGCATCTCCTTTTGGCTGTCCTTAGCCTGCAGCAAGAAAACGCTTTGCTGCAAAGTGAAACAAAAATTAGCACTGATGGATTTATATATATATAAATGTTGCTCACTTTAACCTCCTTGGTGGTAAGTACATCCATTTTGTCATAGATAATGGCATGCAGACCCAATTCCTTGAGCAGCTTGATGGTGTCTTTGGAATTGTTATCGTCGCCCCAGCAAAAAAGCACAAGGCCACGCTCTTTGGCCAGATTTACCTAAAATAAACCGATTCTATAAATACCCAAGTCTATAGTTGTGTGGCCAGTTCCGTTTACCTGGCTGGGATCACGCAGCAAATCCTCCGTGTGCGCCACAATGCCCAACAGCTGCATTGCCACCGCATGCCAGACGGCCGTCTCCATTGAGTTGCCACGCGGATCCATGTACTTCTCGTATTTAGTGGTGCTGCCGAGCGTTAAGAACATGACCGGATAACGGTTCTGCTTGTAGCGCAGCATGGTGCATATATCCGGATCAAAGCAGCTAAACACAATCCGCCGGCTGCCGGCCTTGCGCAGCACCACCTCCAGTATGCAATCGATATACAAATTGCGATCGACCACGTGCTCGAACTCCTCCTCCATGCGGCCATCCTGCAAGCGCTGCGACCATTTGATCTCTATATTAAAACCAATGTGCGCATCGAGCTCATCCAGCACGTCCGCCAGCTGCGGAAATGGCTGATGCTCCAGCATATCATCGTTGTAGAAGGAGCGCGTCTCGCGAGAGAGTCCCTCGGCCGTGTGATAGACTTTTAATTTCTTTAGCTGCTCGAGCGTCAGTTCGCGCATGGGCAGCGCCAGAAAATCGTGCTCCTGCATGCTGCACTTGCTCTTCAGCGACACATAGATCATGAAATCATGATACACAACGGGCACCAGATCTTTGCTCAGCTGCACATCGAATTCAACCATATCAGCACCATGTTCGGCGGCGTTCTTCAGCGATGTGATTGTGTTCTCACGGATAACTGCATCCTTGGCCTAGTAGAGAACGATAATATAATGATTATTGAGTGCTCTTGTATGAATGCTGAATACATTTTGAAATACATTTCTTTTGGCACATCCAAAAATAAACAAAGCATTATATTTGTGGGATATAAATAAAGTATGAAAAATGTTCAAAGGCTATTTATATTAAAAATCCATTGTTATTTAGATGTTATAAATGATTAATGAGAATTAGCTCAAAGATACTTTTGTAACATGTTTCATTTTTTATATAAAAAATAAATTAAAAAATAAAGTCTTATATGAATGTGACGAACCAAGGTTTTAACCAAAACCAAGGTTTAATGATGTTGAAAATCAAGTTCACGAGCCGAACCGAAAGCATGAGACTTTGGTTCAAACCGTGAACCGAACCAACGAGTTATTTTTGAGTTTGCAGCCATGAAACAGTAAAAAACGAACAACTATTAACCAGGTGGATTGCTCCAGACGGGAGTGCCCAATCAGAAGATACCCTAAATGTACACAAACATACTTTACTGAACTGTAACAATTGAATATTAATTATTGAACTAAACTTTTTCAAAAAACGATATTAATCGATCATAAGTGTAAAAAGACAAACTGTTTAGCTCTTATAATCTCTCACACTGACTCGTCAAATGATTCTAATTCTAAAGATAATCTAATCTAGGCAAGAATTTAATCTTGATATGGTATTTTCCCTTATATACTAGTTTATAGTTTATAATTATAATATATATCCATTAAAAAAATACAAATTTTTCATAAAGGATTACATTGTCATTCACTTCAAGACGTATTTAAGACTAATTGCTAATAAGTTCAGGAATATGCCTGATCTAGTGGGAGCGACCTTTAATTTTAGAACTATACTTAAAAATGTTGTGATCATGAAATTAAGCATATATATGGAACAACTTTTTTGCTTCTTAAGTATGTAGAAATGTGTTATTTCAGTATACAATACACAAATAACAAAATTTCTAATTATGATAAATTATCTAGGGCCGACTTCTTCAACATCTAAATGGGTTATTCCTTCGGGGGTTTCTTCGCGTTATTTTTAATGCGCTGAACTGCAATCGAGATGCAAACCTAAAAATAATAATCTGTTCAAAATACCTTAGGCTCGTCACATTGTTCACATTGTATTTTGTATGGAGGTATGTATGTTAGTATATCTTCAGAACGGACTCTGAAAGAGTTCCTCATAAGAAAATCTATAATATTGATATTTTTTTTGGAAGAGTTGATAGAAATATATAATCGATATATGAATGAGTTAAGACCAACAAATATTTACACAGATTCTCAAGGAATTGAAAAATACCCACCTTAAAGCTGGTCCCAGAGCCACGATGTCCCACATCCAGACCCGTCCACTTGTTGTTCCAATACCGTGCATAGCTCTCGCGCATGTCCATCTGGGCGCACAGGGCGGAGGGTTTCACTATCAGATAGCCCATGCGCATCATGCCCAGCGGTCGATGTCCCTTGGCGCAGGTAATGGGCAGCTCCAGGCTGCCCTCGGAGCGCTTGAACAGATTTGGCAGCACATAATGATAGCCCAGGTGGAGCGGGGGCCCATCCTCTCTGGCCACCTTCGAACTGTAGCTGTACAGATCGACCAGAAAGGCGGTGCTGTCCAGATCGGCGACAGTCAGATGGAAGATGACCAAATCGCTGGCGCCGCAGGCGGAGCCAAATTGCTCCTGGGTGCGCATCTCGCACTCATCGGCGCTGAGGGTGACCACCTCGCTGAAGGCGAAGGCGACACCGTCGCCGCCATTCTCACGCGTATCGTGCGTGTCATTCGATAGGGATTCCTCGTGCGGGGAAACGGGCGTCACGTCCGCACAGCCGGCGCTGGGTATTCGCAGATTCATCGGCGTCACCTTCACATGGACCAGACGACGCTTCATGCGCTGCTTCCAGGTGAAGGGCGCATAGAAGAACTTGAACTGCACCAGAGATTCGTGGGTCAGCCAGCCGCGGTCCACCTTCTGCCTGCCGTTGATGCACCCAAACGTGTCCTGGCACTGGGTCGGCTGCTCGTCCAGCTCGGCGATGCGACGCGGCGCCAGGTGCACCTCCCAGCGACGCACCACCAGCTGCTGGGACCCGCCAGTCCCATCCACGGCACACACCATATAACGGTACTCTGTGGCACACTGACGTGGTATATACACCTGAGCGGTCCACACATGACCGCCCTCCTCATCCTCCGCCAGCTCCTCCAGCCGGCTCAAAATCACCGCCCCGCTGTGCTTCCAGTTGCCCAGCGCCTCGCAGCTGCCGACAACCGCCAGACGCTCGCTGGGGCCGAGCTGCTCGTTCATCAGCACCCGAAACGTCCATAAACGATTGGCGTTGATGTCGCCGTAAATGCGTTGATCGGTGGGCGGCGACGTGCTCGCATCGGCGGAGCAAACGGATGGCGCGGCCATGGCGTCGTCCTCGTAGTCGTGCGCTGCCAGCCATCGGTCCATTTTCAGATTTCGGAATTAGAAAACAACAAAGAAAAAAATAAACGCAGAAAACTTTCACCAATTGTAGTTTGCTTATTTGCTGCAGGGCGAGGCAAGGACAGGGCAAAGTTCTGCTGCCGCCTGCTGTTGCTGCTGTTGGTTGACGTTGTCAAAGTTTCAAGCACATTTTATTGAATGCAATTCGATGCGAAGCAGAGGGCACAGACAAAGATGACGACGAACACGCAGACGCAGAAGAAGGCTCAGCGGATATTCCGTTATCGAGCTCAATTTGTTATTGTTATGAATGCTGCTGTTGCTGACGCTGCTGCTGCTGCTATCGACACGCAGCTGTTTCTCTTGTATTTTAGGAGCACATGTCGGTCTGGCCGATGTTCTTGTTTGCTGCACTTATTCACAGTTAAATTGTTGTAGTTATGATTACTTTATCGCGAATTGGCGTTGTTAGCGCTACAACTGTGACTGAAAGTTTGCATTGCAAAATCTTAGAGCTGACTGCACATAGTGAAATGCATTAAGGTTACGTCGCTGGCATGCGAAAGACAGCTGAAGCGACATGACGCCACAAGCGTACAGAACGAAGCAGTTTACATTATTGTAAGCAAGTTACAATAGGAAATAATTGAATTTATAGTAAGTATTATTACTATTGTTATCTGAATAAGAACATGTTAAACTACACCTATAAACATCCTATTCTGCTACATCTAACAATTCCAATTTATTAAAAACCTATTTGTCTGATGGATCAGGTAGATAATTAATGGTTAATTGAGCTATAAAATCAGCATTCCGATTAATAATTAGAAAGAATTTAAAAAGTTTGATAATAATTTGTGTATATTCATGTGACGTCACAAGTGCGCGTGCTACAGAATATCGTGGAACTCTGCATGCACCACCTCTAACATGTTTGGTACTATAGCCTGCCATTTTGAGTAGTGCTGCCAGACCGCAGCAACAGTTGCGTAGCAATCAGCTTCTTGCCCGGCACATTTTATTTTGGCGCGAACCTTGCACACTTGTTTATTGTTTATTATTTGCTTTTTACGATTTGCTGTTCCAACTGGTCTCTGCAATGGATCAATATCCCGATGAGAATGAGGAGTTCGAACTGCAGTACCAGGATGAGATGGAACTGCTCGAGGATATGCCGCACGAGTACGAGCTCGACGGGCCCAGCACATCGCGACAAGCTTCGGCAGCTCTCGAGCAGCAGAAACAACAACAACAACAGACGGAGGGAGCAACTGCACCAAGTGCAATCCGGGATGCTTCACGTTTTAGCGAAGCTACGCTCAGCTCGCCGCAGCTTTCACAAATCACATTTGGCGCCAGTCAAACGGATGCGGCCGGCGGCGGACCCGTAAATCGACGACTCTTTGGCACGCCCCGGGGGGCGGCGGTGGGCCGCGGCTGCTCCACGCCGCTGCAGCGCATGCCGGCCATAGAGGAGGTGGCAAAAGTCAGCTCGGATAAGGCGGCACCGCTGCTCAATGCCGCCGCCGAGCAGCTGCAGGAACTGGGTCTGCGTGGCGGCAACAAGCGGCGTCTGGAACGAGATCTCTTTGGGGACATTGACGATCTGTACCACGAGAGCTACGAGGATCCCATGGTGAAGAAGGCGCGCACCGAGGAGCAGCGCGACAACGAGGCCATCGAACGCATCCTCGAGCTGCGCCGCAAGCTCCGCGAGACCTCAAAAACGGTGCGCCACGACGATGTGTCCCGTCTGCGGGCGCTCCACGACTTCAAGATGAAGAATCTGTCGTACGACATACCCTCGTGGCCGTTCCTGGCGCTACAGCGCAGCGATCTGGAGCGGCTCTATGTGCGCTACCATTCGGAGGACTACGAGCGACGGCAGCTGGAGCTGCTCAGTGTGCGCGGCAATCAGCTGGGCGGCAGCCTGCTGGGCGAGGCCAAGCAACAGATCTGGCAGGAGGCCAACGAGCTGGTAAATTCACAATTGATTGTGTATCCAGATTAGATATTGAATATCCGACTCTTCCAGGTGCTGCGCCGCTTGGCGCCTGCCACGCAGCCTGAGGAGGTCGCTGCTGCCACGCCCTGCACGGACATGGGCCGCCTTTGGGTGGACAAGTACAAGCCGCGCAAGTACATTGATTTGCTCTCGGACGAGATGACCAACCGCAGTCTGCTCTACTGGCTCAAGATGTGGGACAAGGTGGTCTTCGGCAAGGTCTTTCACAGCAAGCAGGAGCAACAGGCGGCCAACACGGGCGCCCCGGGTGCCCAGCAGCTGAACAGCTTCAACAAGCGGACAGGCAAATTTGAGTCGAATGGCGGCTGGCGACAGCGGAAGGCGCGTCAGGCGCTGAACACCAATGTGGATGAGCTGGGCAGGCCCATGCAGAAGGTGGCGCTGCTCTGCGGTCCGCCCGGCCTGGGCAAGACGACGCTGGCGCACACAATCGCCCGCCACGCCGGCTACAATGTGCGCGAGATTAACGCCTCCGACGATCGCAGTCCGGAGGCCTTCAAGCTGGCCCTGGAGAACGGCACACAGATGTCATCGGTGCTGAATCAGGACAAGCGACCCAATTGCATTGTGCTCGGTGAGCAGACGGACCATCCCATCATCATCATCATTTGTTATCCATGCCCCTTTTATTTTACAGACGAGATCGATGGCGCACCTCGTCAGTCCATCGAGTATCTGGTCAAGTTCGTCAGCGATGGCATCTACAGCAAGGTGAAGGCCAAGGGCGCCAAGGCGGAGCACAATGTGCTGCGTCGCCCCATCATCTGCATCTGCAACGACATTTACGATCCCGCCCTGCGACCCCTGCGTCAAATCGCCTTCGTCGTCAACTTTCCGCCCATCGATGCAGCCCGCCTGGCCGAGCGGTAAGCTGCCCAGTTGCTCCCAGTTGATCTTCAGCTAACGGTATTTCTATTTCTAGGCTGGTGCAAATTGCCCACAAGGAGCACTTGAAGACAGACTTTGGCTCGCTTATTGCGCTGGCCGAGAAATCGGGCAACGATGTGCGCAGCTGCATCTCATCCATGCAGTTCTTCAAGTAATTAATTATATTCCCATAATAATAGATAGTAAAATTAATTTTACTAAATTATATTTTCAGCGTTCAGAAACAGAGCCTTACGTTGCAGGATGTGCTCAACAACAATCTGGGTCAAAAGGATCGCCATCAGGGTCTCTTTGATGTTTGGGGCGCAGTTTTCAGAGTAAGTTTTTAATTAAATACTATTAGAGTACTTATTTTTTAAAACTAACGAAAGATCTTTAAATGTAAACTTAAAACTTAATCAATTTCAAGGTTTGAGGTGAAATTTTAAGAACATTTTCCGAAAAAAATAAGTCTCAGAGATCTAACAGTCTATTCAGATCCACTACTCAATTTATCACATTTTTCAACAAAAACAAACAAAAATCCTTTAAATGTAGACTTGAATCCTAACAAATTCTGAGACTCAGTCTATTTTTAAATCATTTTAAAACTTTAAGAACAATTTTCAAATAAAATATGGCTCTTTCTGAGATTTAACAGGTTATTTGTATCCAAATTATATATGTCATTAGCCGATAATATTTGGACCAATTATAAGATGAAGATAAATGCCATTTTATAACATTTTCAAAACAATCGAAAATCCTTTAAATGTAGACTTGAACTTCCATCAAATTCACGGATTAGTCTCTTTTTAAAATATTATGACTCTTTCAGCTGTTTAAGAGTCTATTTGGATCACATTTATTCATATACTTAGATTACCTCAATCTCAAAAATTCTGTTTTCTCTGCAGATACAACGTCCCAAGAAGCAACTGCAGCAAAGCGACCCGAACAATGCCGAGGAGCCCGCCCAGGTGACCATGACGAACATGTCGGTGGCGACGCGAGTGCGCAACGTGCTCGATGTGGTGCATTCCAGCGGCGACTATGAGCGGTGGGTGAACTTCTATTTGATGATATATAAGCAATTTTAATGATTCATATTCTGTTTTTGTTAGACTCACTCAAGGCGTCTATGAGAACTATTTGCAGCAAAAGATGCCGGATCCGAATTTTAGTGGCATCTGTGAGGCGCTTCAATGGTTCTGCTTCTCGGATATGCTGCAGCATCAAATCGGACGGCAGCAGAACTACAGCGTTTATCCATATTTACAGTACGGCTTTGTGGTCTGGCATTTGCTTTTTGCCACATTGGCCTGGCCGAAAATTGCATTTCCCACGCGTGGCTTTGAGGTATGCAAACGACGAGGACGATGACGAGGACGTCGGAGAATCAGCGTTGGGCCCCGGGTCGCATCATTTCTTTTCATTTGGCAGTGTAAGCAGTGGGTTCTTTGAGCCTCAGCCTCATGTATTATGCAATCCTCATTAGCTGGGGCAAACAGTCCCGGCGAGGGCCCAAAGAAAAGTGCATAATCAACACAATCAAGCCTTGTAATTTCTTGTGCATTATGTGCCTCAAATGCAATCACAAGATTAATGAGAGTTCTGCATAGATTTCCCACTGTTTACACTAGCCCACAACCCCCACAAGCTCCTTCTCGTTCTCTTTCTCTTTATTCACGCCCACTCTCTGACTCTCTCTGCATTCACAGTTCAATCAGAAGTGCACCAACCAGTGCAACATCTTCCAGTCGCTGCGCAAAGGTGTCACCACATCCGCACAGGGCGTCGGTCAGGGCAACATTCTGCTGCTGGACACGGTGCCGCTGCTGAAGCGAATTCTATCGCCACAATTGCGTTCGGTGGCTGTTCAACTGTTATCACAAAAGTGAGTGTCCTACAAATATGGAATAATGAAACATGCTAAGCTAAGACAAAGAAACATAAGTTTGGATGGAATATCAATCAATTAAACAAAAAAATTAAACAAATCACACACAGGTGAATGTTAATCCAGCGGACCTCTTCACAGGGATGAGCTGGTAATTTTAGCAAAGAGTTTAAGGGACAGGAAAGTATTCCTTGTACAATAGGAAAAACGAACTTTTCACAAACGTAAATCTACTTTAAAAAAAAACAGAATTTCGGGAAAAGTAAAAGAACAAACTTAACATCAATAATAAGTATTTGATAAATAAGAATTAAAAAAAGAGATAGAAAACAAAAAATTACAAATATTGTTAGTCAATTTAGTCTTAGATACTTTTTACTCTAGCTAAACACACTTTATTATTAATTTTTATATTTTTATTATTTTTCCTATTATTTATATAGAGAACAATACGATCTGCGGCACACAATTCAAGTAATGGTTGATCTTGGCCTGACCTTTATGCAAGTCAAATCGGCGGAAGGTCATTATGTCTTTCAAACAGAACCGGATTTGGATGCGCTCGGCGCCTTTCCAGGTAAAGTCAAAGCTCGGCAACAATATCAATTGATAATTCATAAATTATATTTGTATTTTGATAGGTTTTCCTGGTCTTACGCTGCCCTATTTCAGTCGCCAGCTGATAGCACGCGAGGTGGATCTGGAGCGTATACGTCGCGCCGCGCCCAAAGATGGCCAAGTGGATGCCACAAGGAGTGGAGGAGCACCTGCAACAACTGCAACGACGGCCACAAAGAGGAAGCCAGACGCAGCGCGTTTGCCCAATCATTTGCAAACATTGAAGCCAAAACAAATAACAAACTTCACTGCGCCCAAACAGCAGGTGAACGGCGGCTTCTCTCCATATTTCTATCAATTTGCATGCCTTGCATTTACTTAGCAGCAATTTCGTGGTTCAGCTTATTGAAATTTAGCTTTGCCAAAATTGCCGCTAACAACCGCCCACCCCCCACGCTGACTTTAGTTGCGCTTTTTAGCCGCGTTTTTCTTCTGCTTCGGCAAATCCTGTAAGAGCTAATAACCCATAAGGGGATTCGCAGACCATTGTCTTCTGGGTCGTAATGTGGGATCAGCGCAAACGAACATTTATTGCCAATCCTAAACGAAAGCGACTGCCACAAACAACAACAAAAAAACAAAAGGTCAACTTTCTTGGGGTTGTCCATTTGGTTAGGGGTTGCTTTTTGCTACTCTCTCTCTCTCTCTCTCTCTGCATTCCTCACACTTGATATAAGGCTGTTATTAGGTGTGAATGTGAAGCACTTTTTTTGTAAAACAGATTTTGTCCTTTTTGAATTATTAAATTATAAAATTGTATTTTATTTTATGCTCTTTGCAGCTCACCAAAGACTTTTTTGGTCGCGTTACCCACAAAACATCGGCAACAACTGCAGCAGAAGAGGGTAAGAATGTGGTTTTAAATCCTTACATTTATTTTTAAGTAATTAACATAAAATTTTATTTTATTTTTTAGTTAAAACTGATGCAATTGTGAAGAGTCCCATATGGTATCGCTATAAGGAGGGCTTTAACAATGCCGTTCGGAAAGATGTGCATCTAAATGAACTACTTTAAGCCTTTACATACTTACATATCTGTTATTATCAAAAATATATTTATTACTACTCTGCCTTTTATATAAATACACACAGATGGATAAGATACAGAGTAAGAGGGAAATAAATCTCAGATCAATGGGTCACACTTTTTTAAAACTCTCATAACTTTATCAAAACCGAGTCGATTTGCGTGATTCATACATATTTGATTAGACCTATCCTTATATGGGAACTGTAGGACATATATTCGAAAATTTGTTACATGAATTTGGGCCAAAAATTTTATTTTTAAACTGAAATGTAGAATTAATTTAGACAACGAACCATGAACAAAAAGACCAACATTATGAAAATCGGTTGAGTTTTGGCAAAGTTACGACTGGGGAAAGTTGAGACCTATCCTTATATGGGAGCACTATGGTATATATTCAAACAATTTTTACATGAATTTGGACCAAAAATTTTATTTTTAGACTGAAATGTAGAATTAATTTAGACAACGAACCATGAACAAAAAGACCAACCTTGTGAAAATCGGTTGAGTTTTGGCAAAGTTACGACTGGGGAAAGTTGAGACCTATCCTTATATGGGAACACTAGGGTATATATTCGAAAATTTTTTACATGAA
>SCDY01000298.1:0-71326 GCA_004143825.1 Drosophila micromelanica
TTCTTGGAATTTTATGTTGCATAGTAAAACTGAATTTTATCACAACAATATTAACCGAAGGAGTGGTCTAGCCGTTGGGAATCGCGCTCTAAAGTTGGACGGTCCGGGTACGAGCCCGCGCGGGCAAGCGTGGAATTTATATATATTTTTTCTTAATTATTAATAATAATTTGTTTTTTATTTTTGTTTGTTTGGCTACCTCCCCCCAATCGCCCCCAATATCGATAAAACCATTAAAACCGCACATCAAATACTACAGTATTGCAAATTGGTGTCTTCCTTAGTTTTGATGCACTGAATAAGTCCTGAAAATTTCATAACGATCATACATTTCGTTTGCAATTTCTGTGTTCATGTGCACACACACATGCAAATGCAAAATTTTGTCTAGCGTTTTTCTTGGAATTCTTTCTACATAGTAAAACTGAATTTCATCGTAAGATATTTAATCGTGGCGCAGCTGTTAGGAGTTGTGCAACTAAGGTTAAAGGACCCCGGTTCGAAACCCGCATGAGACAGTGTAAAATTTGTTTTTTCTTTTTTTAATTATCAATAATTATTATTAATATTTATCATTTTTATAACAAAAGCAGAATTTTGTTAGCGATTCGTTGAAATTTGTAAACGATGTGTAAGGTATTTTATATCATAAGTGATCTTGAATAGGGGTGTGGTGCAGTGGATAAGAGTTCTGCTTCGGAAGCAGAGGGTCGCAGGTTCGATTCACGGTCAAGCCGTGGTGCATTTCATTTTTCGTTGATAATTGCGAATTAATGTTTTTTTTTTTATTTTTAACTATCTCAATACTGATTAAGTGCCGAGAGTTTGTGTGTATGTGTTAAATGCTGGGTTCAGGGTATCTCCTAGTCGGGATGTTCCGACTAGAGCAATCTTACTTGTTTTTAATCTACTTTTCTAATCAGCGTTATGTTCAACATATAAATAAAATCTACTTAGATAATATTTCAAATTAAATTCATTTTCTCAGAAAATTAAATAGTCGATAAAGCGATTTTTGTCTGGGCCAGATGACGTATACTTGATGTTGTCTGAAATCAGATGAAGTGAAGCTGTGCAAGTGAGAGTCAAAGTTCATCAATATCAAAGCAGCGTTCACCTTCATATAAACAACAAGGCATCAACAACAACGCAACAACAACAAGGACAGATATGTGTGCTGACTGTTGTTTGAAGTTGTTTTCAATGAATGCCAAATGTGTTCTTAGAAACTTGGTCAATACATTTCAAGTGTTGAGTAAAAGTTGTTGTTGTTGTCGTCTTTGTTGCTGTTGTTGCTCCGTACAATAAATGAACGAGAACGCTATTAGGACTTGTCGTAAGTTCAACAGTTTATTGGCTACCTACCCTGCCCCACTTGCCATTGCCCACACTTTACGGTGGGTGCAAAAGTGCAGCCAAATATTTTGCCGTACTTAATTGAAAATGCACTTGAGCTGCTGTTCTGAGTTCTTAGTTCTCTGGCCTTGCCTCTCCTCTGCCCTACTTTCTTCAGCTCTCGTCTTGACTCCGGCATTTCTAATGAGCACTTAACAATTACGTACTTTACCTTCTCCTCGACGAATTTCATTGCGATTCTCTATTTTTCTCTATTCCTCCTTCTTTCACCAGCTCTCTTTCTCTATGCTATTTTGCCACTGCTGGCAAAACTTTTTATCACACACTTTTGCTATAGTTTATGCAGCAATTTTTCCCGGTTTAATGAAAGCCAACTTGACCAACAATATAGACATCGTCGCCATCGTCGAGGGACTTACCTAGCCAAAGTGCCCTCTTAAGATGCACTCATTTCAAATGTCAGTGTCTCTCACTTTTTCCACTCGCTTTCGCATTGATTGATTCAACTTGAATGCTGTATAAATGTTTTCTCTCGAAATACTTAACCAAATTGAAGCAGAACTCAGGCATAATTTCTTGGCGACATCATGCCACGCATCGTAGTTTTGGGCCAGCTAAGTGTACGGCTTCCTGCCAAGGGGCGAACGTTAACAAGTGGCTCTTCGCATGTCCCTGTCGAATTAATAAACCAGAAACAGCAGCGACCAGCACTCAGCTAGGACTACCCCACATCCCTGCAGCATGGACACACACGCGACCACCTTCAGTTGCGCATAAAAACAAACTGTGATTTTATATCCTGTTAACGGTAATTCAAAAGAGCGGTAATGATATAAACAGGGAGAACTTCAATGATAATATTAGTTACTTATTTTTTTAACTCATAAGTATTATATGTTCTCTATTCAAAATGGTCAAGAATGTTAATTTTAATTAATATTTTTTTTACATTTTCAACAGCTGATATTGGTACAGAAATTTTCCATGGTATTTTGAGGTCTAACATACACCTTATAATATATTTATATCTCATTTCTTTTGGTATATTACAATGAATTTATGTGGCTTACACTTCAATGATATGACCACGTCCGCTTTTCTGTGTGTCACTGTGTGTGTATACTTAAGTGTGTGTGTGTGGGGGGAGACGCAGAGTAAAGAGCTTTTTTGTTAATTATGCACGTGTGCGAGGATGGTTGGAGCGTATATGTGTGCATGTGTGTGTGTGTGAGTGTGCTCTAATAATGGGCAACGAAACAATTAATCGTATAAGGCGCTCGCAAATGCGATAAAGGCAAATGAAGTGTGCGCGTTAGTCGAATGAAAAGGTCGAGCAAAAAGAAAAATGTTCGGAAAATTCGCAGACATTAGCACAAAGAGCGCTTAGTGCTGTTGGCTTAAATAGCCAGCAATTCGCACAGGCCATGCCCGAACTGGCTGCCTGGTGTGAACTCTTTTTAACCAGCGTTGCCAATGTGATTATTGCGGTACACATTGCCGCTTATTGCGCACTTTACACTAGATATTGTTGTTGCCGTTTCTGTAACAATTACAATAATTGCCACGCTCACACAAACAAACTGACACACAGTGGGTGTGAAAAAAAAACATTTCATTTTTAATAACAAGCATTTAAATTAAAGGTCAGTTCATTAAGAATGTTGTTGTTGTGTGTGTATGTGTAAAAGGGCGGCGGGCGTGGCCGTTCAATTTTCACTTCGTTCACATGTCATTTACGCGGGTCAACATGCAATCAATCTTATATATTATTAAACAATTGTTCAATAATACCAACTGATTACATTTCATTGACGAACGGCTTTGATCTGAAAGATTTATACTGAATGAAATGCTTAAATAGCTTAAGCTGATCGTAAATTGTTGTTACACGCCTTCTTTTAAAATGGATTTCTTTTTTAATTGTGCTTGTAAATTAAACGTTGCTTTTTTCTTTACTTGGCAGTTAAGTGAATACAATTATTTTGTCTTTAAACATTTGAATTTTAAAATCTCAAACGGAACTTTTATCGTAAAATAAATATCAAGTAATTTGTGCATACAAATTTACAGATATATTTTCATATATATTTTCATAAAGTGCTTGCACAAAAGAAAAAAAAAATCAGCAATATATATATATATATATATATATATGGCAAAAAACATTGGATCACGTAGAGTCTGGGCAATTGATTGTGAAATGTGTTGAGTTGGCATCGCCACTTGCTTCAGTTTTTCTCAATTGGCGCAACGAGCGCCGTGCGCTGAGTGATTTCGTAATTAACACAAAATGTTGGAGGGGTTCGGCTTCGGGTGAAGCAGGGTCACACACACAAATTCACACATATACAAAAACACACAATGCCTGCCAGCACGTGAGCATAAAAAGCTCTGACACGCGTCAGGCGCAGGCGAACGGGACTTGAACCTAGAGAGCGATAGCACGAACGTCCATGTGGGTCCAGTACAAAACTTTGGCAACGGAGAATGGTGGACGATGGTGGCCGGGGGGCGGATGTCACTTTGGGTGGTGCAGAGTTTGCTGTTACCCGTTGATGGCACGCACTGAGCGATGCCGACGTGACAATAAAGCGCCGAACCGTTAAACTATTGTGTACCATAAGGATTAATGACATTTACATAATTTGCTCATGTGCTAACGTACTTTGTATGCTTGTGTGTGTGTGTGTGTGTGTGTGGGGTGAGTGAGGTGTCGCAAAAACCAACAACACAACAACCGGAACACACATCGGCATTGGCCACTCGCACGAACAGCTCCTGCGACATGATTGAGCTTTCAATTTGTTAGCCATTCTCAATGGGCCAACCCAACTACCAATCCCATCAACCAGCAAGCAGCAAGCATCATCAAGCCACGGGTTGGGAGGGGCCGGAACCTACAATTTCTGTGCATTGCCACGTGGTTGACCCCCGTCCCCTCTCCTTTATAAAGCATGCGTTCATTTGCCGCACTAAGCCGCTGACAATGAGTTAAATTTAGGGAGCAGCGTGGGCAAAGGATGCCTGAAGGATCACTGGCATTCAGTTCTGTTATTTTCAGCGAAAATACGCAAATTAAGTGCTGTGGATTGAACTTTGCATTCCATTCGAATAGTTTGCACAGTTTGATTCCTTTGGATTTCCACTACAATTTTATCCGTAAAGAGACTTTACCAAGTTTTGATGTGTTTCTTCGATGTTTAAGCTTGAAAATAAACTAGGACATAAACTTATTTTAATTTTATTAAATGTACTTTGGTCATCAGTTTACTTATGAACTGCATGTGACTGTGCTGTCTGGAACAAAAATAATCGACTCCCCGGACAGCTGCATTCAGCTGGAGTGAGCTTGAAATATTTGAGAATTACAGAGACAACCGCAGGGTATTCGTAATCGCACAGCGAGTCATGCATTTGTTCGCATGTAAAAATAGCTGGGGAGTTGTCAACAGCAGCACTACAAACCCATCTGACAAAGAAGCCAAACATGGAAAAAAAACAAGTATGAAAGAAGAAATGGACGCTGTCAAACCGCAATAAAGTCACTTGTTCCATCCGTGGATCACACGCTCGCGCATTGTGGCTGTGACTTGGCAATGAGTATTGCTCATGGCATTGTTTCCCCAATCGTGGAGGCGGAGCTCTCAACTGCACGAACTGACAGTGGCGGTGATATCAGGGAGCGACAATTGCATTGAAAATTGGATTAAGCCATCATGCAGCGAGAAAACCAGTGACAGCTGCCTCCGAAATGGGCGAATGTCGGTCGAAGCGGCTTCAAGTTGAGCTATCGTCATAAATAAATTTATGGATACTTTATTTTGGATATTAAAATTATGACGTTTTCAAACGTTCTTTTTATATCCTACGTAATAAGAAATTGAGAGCGTATTAATTTTGGCTAAAACATTAAGAAGAAAGATCAGTTTCCTTATAGACTTACCCACTTTCAGATTAATCATATTTCTTTTAAGTATTTCCCACGCAGCGCGCCATTTATATTTATTTATTATATATATTTATTTATAATATGTAATTCATTTAAGAACAAAATTCAGTGTCTTTATAGATTTATTTATTAAGTTACAAATTAATCGTATTACTTTGAAGTAGTTCCTACGTTGAATAAATTGTCTATTGCTTAGAAAAATTAAGTTTCTAACGTTCCTAAAAAATTCTTTTAGTTCCTGGTCCATCGATGAGCTGCATTTTAGAATGTAGCGCACACCAAATATGATTTGACATGTGCAACTATTTCAGTCCAGTAACATGCAACTGCAACAGTTCATGAGGAACAACTCGATGCATGTTGTTGCAAGCGACCAGTCGCGTTTTATTCGACATGGTTTGCAATCGTCACAGCTAGTCATATTTCATGCTTCAGAGTCCAACTAAAGCTCTGTGCCTGTCCGAGCCACCGAGTGCTGCGCTGTGTGCTTTACATGCTCTATAAAATCTCTGACTGTACCAGTTATCCACATATTTGAGTTTGCGTTTCGT
The DNA here is from genome assembly GCA_004143825.1 of Drosophila micromelanica. Classification (NCBI taxonomy): domain Eukaryota; kingdom Metazoa; phylum Arthropoda; class Insecta; order Diptera; family Drosophilidae; genus Drosophila; species Drosophila micromelanica. The sequence goes on from SCDY01000298.1 coordinate 5,857, forward strand.
TGACGCGACGTGATGTGGCCAGACTCTTGCCTGGTTGAGCATGACAATGCCAAAAAATGGCCAAAACAGCAAAGTAACTACGTCTAGTCGAGCTGTTTTTCTTTTCTTCTTTTTCAATCTGGCAGCTGGTATATATATATATTGTATATTGCTGGATTACACGTGTCAGTGGCCATGTCAATTGTCTGAATGAGTTGGCTTTTAATGTACCCTGACTGGCAACTTGACTCAGTGGTCAACGCGGCCGTTTATGGCCCAAACAAATCAAAAGTTCATATCGACAGAAAAATATACTATATATATATGCACACATTGATTATGCGCCTTCGATTAGGCACACAAACTGTGAAAAAGCGAGTTAAAACACAGAATTAATTTGCAGCAACAATTACCATTAATAGAAGTCCCCAATACATGCGGGTGGCCGAGGTCACATGCTAATCATCATCATTGTCGTGATTATCATAATCGTATCAGCATATCATCAGCTTAATTTCCACAAGCCACATACCGTTTAATCCCCTGGCCCACATAATCATAATCAAAAAGTTGTCGACCCGTCGCGAACTCTTCTTCTGCCTCCCCCCACCCTACCCCGTTTCCAGGGCTAAGCTCGCGACATGTGCGTGGCATGGCATTAAGCGATAATGAAAGCGAGCGCTAAATGGCGCCAGTTAATAATTTCTGCATTTAATTTTGTCTCCTCCTTCGCTCTCTGTCTCTTTTCTGGCCAATGCTAATTTCTTCTCTCGATAAATGAGAAAGCGTTAAATGTGCTCAAACGGAGCGTAAATTTCGGTCAAACTAATTTTGGTGCCGACAATGTGAAGACGGGGGAGGGCAGGACAGGGGCCAGTTGCCAGGAGATATACTCGCGATGATGATGCAGCTGAGTTTGGTTTTCGAAGCGAAATTGAGTAGAACAGGAAACACGTTGCGCACTAATAAATTTTGATTTATCGAGGAGGGCTAAGCTGGCACGCCTCCTTTTTTTATATGCACGCAACTGCTGCAAAAAGTGGCGTCAAATTACTCGGAGTTAGATAAAAGTTTGCTTTCCCTATGTACATGTATATGTGTGTGTGTGGTCCAAAAAGTTATTGCATAATTGGTTGTGCGAGGCGAATTTAATATCAGAAATGTGTGTGGTCATTGCGAATTGGGCTTATGCAGGTGGGTAGATAAGCGCACTACGGTCATGTTTCTCTATAACGAATTAAAATGGTCTTAAGGCAACATAACTTAGAATTTCTATATTCATATTTGTCTCCCTTACAATAATATTTATAATATATTTTATATTTGTAGTCTCAATTATAATTATCAATTATGATTTCTTAGTCATTTCCATAAATTGTTTGACAACCAATTACAGAGTCTACTTAACGCAAAAGTAGTTTAATACATTTAACTTACTCATCTAAGAATTAAAAGTCTTTTTCATTGAAACTGTATACTAAGCCCATTTCAGAATTTTGTTAAAAGCTTTTTGGTGTAAAAGAATTTTTAAAGCTGTCCATCCCCCTCTCTCCATCACCCTTTCGCTACTAAAGTATTAAAGTAACAGTTTTGGCTTTCGCATAATCGCTGCTAGAATTTCCCACACACATTTTCAACATGTCTATGTAAGTACTTAGCTTATAGGGCTTTCATTTCCAGTCGAAAAAACAATGGGAAAAGCCAGTCCCGTCTGACTGATTTCTAAACTGTCTTTTGTTGTGCAAAAAAAGCATTAAGTATATGATAACCATGCCCACAATTCCCGCTGCCCGTTTTAGTGAAGGGACTTAGCCCAACCAAGCTGTCACATTTCAGTGTTGGGCAACGCTGCAACTTTTGCCACAATGCACAATTTTTACGCGCTCTACTTCATAAATTAAATAGCAGCCGAGTGACATAGGACCATCTCTCACTCTGTAAGTGTGTGTGAAATGTGTGTGTTTGTGTGTGTGTGTAGTGCGTAATTTTCTATACACAGACATGCACAGAATGCCATTGTCTTTTGTGGTTGTTAGCAAACAAAACGTCAAGAAAAGTAATTCACTGCACAAGAACGACGAGAGGCGAGTTGGGGCGAGGTGAAATGAGACGAGACGAGACGAGACGAGACTCAACATTGTATTGCTGCGGATTGACAAATGCAAATGTCACCAAACCGATCTCCCCCTGCCCCAATCTCCCCCTGGCCATGAAAGCAATAAAAAAAAAGATATAAATTGAAAGCTGTTCTCTTCACGCTTTAAAGCCGTCTAACTCTCTGAAATTTTAATTCTATTAAAGAATCTTTTATCTGATATTTAAATTAAAAATTTCTGGAATTATTTATTTGGACTATATAACATGTTCATGTTGTATCTTATTCTTATTTAAACAGAGTATTTTAAGCGTAGGACTGACATTTTGTATTTAAATAAAAAAGTTATTTTTTTTACCTTTTAAAATTTATGTATGCCTTAAAATTTTTATGCTAAAGTAAAATTTTATTAACAATTTCACGACTGGTTTCAGAGCTTTTTCACTGTCTAAAAAATAATATAAACGGGCCACACAAATGCTTTATTTAATTAATTTATTGTGAATACTTTTTTTATCGCCCGCTTCAATAGTTATTGAATCCAATGTCAAATGAAAATAAACCCAGTAAAAATGTTCCAATCGGGTGTACTTGATAGCACAATACTCGTTAACATGTTAGCAAAAAATTCAATACATTTTATTTTAAATATGATTTTTGACCAAAGATTTCACACCCTCAAAACTTATATAATCGATTAAAAAAATAAATTTGTAACTCTCAATTCTCAATTCTTAAAAGAATATTATCGATTTTTTTTTGTCAAATATGAAAAGTATTTAGATACTGAATCAATTAGAAGGTTCAAACATGATCAAAATATTGTGGATTATGGAAATCGTTTCATTTTTGACTGGCAAGACAGACATTGCACAAACCCAATATACTCATTTCACTTCGGGAACGAGTGTAAAACAAAAATAAATATATGTATGACATAAAGCGGTTAAAATTGTTCAATGTTTTACCAATATTTCTTTGGCATTTATCACATATGTAATCGTACTTAATATTTCAGTTTGACGCCGCTTTTTGTCATTGCTGTATGTGTATAAAAAAATTTGCATTTATAATTGTTTGCCTTCGTTATATTTATTATGACAATATGTGATAGGACATTCTGGATCATTGGCATTCAGGAAGTGCGTCACAGAAGCTCTGTTTGGAACGCATAATTAACCAATAGACTCGGATAAACAACAACAAAGTACTATGCATATATTTTTTGAAAAGTCAACAGTTTTGTGGTTGAGTTAATGAAAAGATGGCTTTAAAAGCCTTCATTGGGAAATTTAATTAATGAAAGTTGAAAAAAGAGAAGTTTAATATTACAGTGTTGGAAAGATATAAAGTTGTATTTTAATCGATTTTAATCAGATCGATTGCTGTTATCAACTATGCTATTCTATTTTAATGGAATTTAAAAATGTATATCATGCAGTTACAAATTGTGAAAAGAAACTATTGCTAATGAAAATTTCATATCTTCTCATTACAGTGCTTCAATAATTTAAATTCAATGTCGTAAAAGTGCAATACGAGGTCGCACCGAAATCCCATTAACGGCAGACATTAGAGACAGCCAAAGAAATAAAAACAAAGTAAGGAAAAAAATCCGAAAAAATTAAAGAAGAACCAGATAAAAGAAGGCTCTGATTGCAACATAAAATTGCCACAGAAAATTGCATAAAATTGCAGAAAAAGCAAACAGATAGGGAAGGAAAACGAAAAAGCGAGAGAGAAAGAGAGAGATAACTAAAAAAAAAGGACAAGGCAAAAAGGCGAAGATTGTCGAAACTAAACGGGGTCAGTAATTTGCTGCACGATTGCCAGCCGGGCCAACAAGCCAACGAACTGGAAGTTTAACTGCCTCAGCCATTGTTGTTGCTGTCTGAAGCGAATGCAACAATTAAAGCGAAAGAGTTTTGGACAAAATGCTGTTGCCCACGCCGAGGCGCCAACAACTTGCTAAACAAATCCATCGACAACAACACCCGACCCGAGCATAAGAAATAACCCTCAGATATCCAAAGACCAATAACCACAAAAGAAGTTGAAGTAAACAAAGTGGAGTCGAGGGGGGAGGAGCGAAGCTTTTAATTGTCTGCTTCTAATTTGAATGGACTCAACAGCATTCGACATACAAATGCATATTTGGAAACTTTTGTTAATTGGTAAGTGACAGTTTCTGAAATTTTTGTTTTTTTCTATGATTGGATGAAAGCGAAAACCAGTCCCAAGCAGCTAGGCAAGTCAGCTCAGTTTGTAAACAACGTAGCAGGCACCAAATAAGAATGCTAATTTTCAACTTTAAACGCGCTGCATTCGTTAAATTAAACAACAAATAAAAAAAGGAAATAAAAAAAAATCAAGAAAAAATAACAAGCAGCGAAGAATTTTCGTATGTGAACTATTAAATACACTTGCAACCATATTTAAGATTTGCATTAAAGTAAAAGAAATAGTTCTGTTTGATAATGATAAGCTTAAATTTTATACATACTTTAGAAAGTTAAAAACTTAAATACAGGAGTACAAACGAGGAAATGTTAATATTTACACACATAATTTTTTTTTTTTTTAAATTCTTATATTTTTTTTAATTGGTTTTGTGTTATTTTTGCTGACAACTTAATCTAGTTTTACACCATTTCACTAAAGTGTAGAAAACCTTTTGTAAGGGTATAAGAAAATGGTATTATGCGAAATCAAGTTCCAGAAAAAGGGTTCCAAGTTGCAGGCCACGTATCTCTGCGCTTGTATCTTCATCCTTTTTGTTCTTCATATTTAACTTGGCCCCCTGGCAGCTGGCTTCCGTTGCTCCTGTTGCTGCTGCCTCTTGTGCCTGTAGAGTCCTGCATTTCTTTCTCAAATATTTTTCTGTAATTTTGCCTGCTTGTTTGCAGCCTCGACTTGAGCCAAGTTTCAGTTGGGCTCCTTGCGACGAGTGTAAAGTGTCGAGTGCGCCCGAAGCATCATACAGGGAATGCGGGGGGAAGAGCAGGCGTTCTCCGCACGCTGTGAGGTGTTTAATTATGAAGCCGCATAAACTGCAACTTGCGGCAGCTTAGTTAATTTGTTTTTAAGTTTTAATGCCAGCTTTATTGGGCTGAACTTCAGCTGAAAACGCAGCCGTTGATAGCGAACATTAATGACATTAAAACTGGCCAGTTGAGAAGCATATGCCACTAAAAGAATAAAAATAAAGTGAAGAATTTGCAGATTTTGGTTTATTATAATAAAATAAAAATGTGATAAATGAAAATAACTGCCGCGGATTGAAATAAATATATATAAAATATACGTTGAATGGAGTAAAGCTTTCAAATTGGCATATTAGGCTGCTTAAATGTGCGCCTTAATTACTTGTAAGTAATTGCTTTTGGTTCTATCTTTTACTTGGCAGATCACAATTCGATACACTGAAAGTTTTCTCTCTAACAATATGTAATCAAGTAAAAAAAAAAAACTTGCTCAATGCATGCATTGCCAGAGAACGCTTAAAATCATTTAACTGAACTTTTAAACAAAACTAGCTCTCGGATAAAATTGAAAATGACTACATCAGATTAACAAAGGTAATTGGAAACAGATTGATAACAGGCACTAAAACATTTTCAATTTCGATGCATTTAAGCTCTGCTTCAATTAGGATTTCTTGTCTTCTGCAGCTTCTTCAATTGCAACTCGAGTGTGTGTGTGTGTGTGTGTGTCTGTGAGTGTTTTTGTGTGTGTGTGTGTGTCTGTGAGTGTTTTTGTGTGTGTCCGTATTTCCTTTATTTTTATCTTGTTTTTGAGTGGGGCAAACTTTTGAAAGGACATCCTGGCCGGCGTTGCTCTTCACTTAATAAAGTTATATTTAAGTATCTGAAACGTTTTTGGTGCCATGAAGGCAACTTGAGCTAAGTTGATTGATGACATCGATTGTTTTTATAAATTGCACACATGTCCTGTGATGATCCCGACATCCCAGCCAGATAAACCTGTGCAGCAATACATTTTGCAGTTGCAGTAAATTACACACAAAAATTTGCGTTCCTTGACCAGAACATTTCTCAAGCAGATTTTGTACTTCCCCTATTTTTTTGCATTTACCATTAGCCAACACTGGATAATTATTCTAACAGCATAAACTCACGCAGTGGAGAACAACAACAATGAACTGCACTTGAGACTTTAGCTTAGCGGCTAGCCGCTAAAAGAGAAAGCGGTTGCTGGTCGAGGGGTGCGAGGGGGGTGGAGCTTTGCCGACTGTTGAACTTCTCTCGCACTTAATGAGTGCCTCGCCCAGCACTTGCACATGAGTGTGTATATAACTGTACTTCTGCTTATGAGCAAGTCTTTTGGGCATACACAAAAGCCAAAGTAAAAGTCAGATGCAAAACAAACAAAAAAAGTTTTAAATAGTTAAACTTTGACTGGGTTTTACGAAACCCATATTCTAATATACTATATTAACCTGCTCAGATATGCCAAGTAAAATAGCTGCAAATAGCCAAGTGCATAATTTATACTAGTTGGTTTGTGTGTGTTTTATACAAACTAAAGTGTTTTTGACACTTTTCACCAGAGTTTTTTTCGATAAAAAAGTTTTAAATTTATAAAATACGTTAACATGATAAATTTCTAAAACGGAACTCAACTAAACATAGTTATCAACCAAAGTTTTTGGACATTTTTCTAGCCTACAAATATTATAAAAGTGCAAGCTAATAAATAGTTAATCACAGTTCTAAATGCTCTTATACACAAGTAAATATTTAAAATTTTATTTGAAAAACTTTTTTATAAGTTCACCAACAGTTAAGTCTCCACTCAAAGCTCACTCGAACTTAACGAACTTAACGTTCCTATAATGCAAAGCTTTTTATAGCTAAAAAGATTTGGCTTGACTGATTTTGTCGAAGAGTTTTTGCAGAGCTTTCCCCTTACAAAATAGTAGAAATATAATATAAGACTTTTGGTGTATGTACTAAATAGAAAGAAGACTTCTACCGATATAAAAGGACATTTGCAAAACGTATAAAATATAAGTCCAGTTGGGGTATACGAGTACTTAAAATAAGAATATGCTTAGTAGCAATATTGGACTATCAGGTGGCATTTTTAAAAATATGTGAAGAATAAAAAAAAATTTGATAATTTTATATATTTAAGAAACTTAATTGAAAATATTTTCAATAACGTTTTGAGTATGAAGGAATATAAATTGTAAGTAAAATATTTAATAAATTTAAATGACAATAATGAGAGACCAATTTGGGCAGATACTAGTAAAAGCTTATCTTATACATATATCATTCACACTTATACATGCCACGTTTTTATACATGCCATGTTTTTATGTTCGAAACGTTTACCCAAATACATTCGAGTTTAGTCTTATACGACATCAGGTATAGAGGTTATTTCTCACATTCTCCGATAGCTGTATAAGAAGAACTCCGAATTAAAAATCCCAATGTTTGCGCTTGAAAGCTCTAGCTTTTCTTTCACTCGAAACACAATGCAGTTATTTTTTTATTTCTCCTTTTATAGTCAAAGCTTGTTTCACCACCAAGCATACTGTTATATACATTTTAAGAGAAACCGAAACTCTTAAAATTAAAAAGAAAAAAAAGCGATTTGTTTTCTTAAATTAATGAAATAAATTTATTACATAGAACATATATTTAATTAATATTATTTTTTAATTCTCATCTTAATTTTTCTTAGGTCGTATTGCTTACACACATTTAATCGACTTATAAAAGCGCCCAAAAAATTATTTGTTTTGTGAACCGAAAATGTCATACATAATAAAGACTTATTGAAAATTACGAGAGTGAAACCCCATCAAGCCCATCAACTAACCGAGACAGCTAGCAAAATGTTAACAGACCAGTGCTAACAGACGCAACAGAAACAACAGCCGCAGACCAACGGCCGGAAGGAGGGTGGGCCGCTGGCGGCAAAAGTTAGCTAAAAACTATAATTTGTTGCAGACCGACCCCCGGTGGCAGCGCGTCCTCGACAATGGAATAATACACATACGCACAGACAGCCATATGAGTCTGGTTTTATTATTGTGGCTTCATTTGCTATGTACAAAAAGGCCATAAGTGAAAGAGACACAAATTGAGTGTGCGAGCGAGAGGGCGAAAGGGTAGGCAGCCGCATCTGAAATGAAAAATCTCCAACACTCCTTGATGTATGCATATATTTATATATTGCCAGATATAGACTGGCAAAATATTAGCAGAGGACAAAAACACAAAAAGAAAACGAAAATCCGGATGCGTCTTGCTTGAAAGTTTGGACAACACTTGTGGCTTTTAGGTCACACACATTTAAACGATACATGAAGAAAAAATTATATGGATTACGGATTGATTGTATGAAATTAAAATAACAAAGAAAAAACATGTTGAAACTATTTTTTTAAAAATTTAAAAAAAATTTCTAGCGTATTTCTCTTAAATAATTAACTTTATAATTATCAACAAGCTTCGACAGCACATTAATGCTTTTAACAAGTGAAGCAATGTGCTTTCCTAATTCTTCAGTTACCAGAAAAATGCCAGGATTAAGCTGTGGATTCAGTCAGTGTCATTGGGCGCAATTCATGGAAAGCAGTTGGTCTGAATTTATTTCTATTGTGGCCTTTATTTCCCGGGCAGTGTATGTGTGCGTGGGTGCTAAAATGGCCACAGATACAATTTGTGTTACCACCAAGTAAATGTTGACACTTGACATAGACAAATACACGGACAGAGCAAGAGAGCGTGGTATAAAAACAACATAGAGAAAGACAGAGAGAGAGAGAGAGAGAGAGGGAAAACAACGACTTGGCAGCTAACCCGTTTGGAGTTTGTTTTATGCTTCCGCACACTTGACATTACGTTGCCATTGCACATCCTCCCCAGAAGCAGCCCGGCTCATTTTGCCTAGTGTTGTAGTTTATTTGTTTGTGTCCGGATTTGGACTTAAAGGGGAAAGAGAGATGTAAGGCGATGAGGCGTAGTTTTGTGCCTTTATTCAATTTCACTTTGACTCCAACATGATATAAGTATTTGGGCATGAGTCCTGGATTTAGGCCAGTCCAGTCCGAGCATCTTGTGAGACTCCGATAGCAAATTATTACAGTCTGATGAGTTCGTCCTGCTGATGAATGTCGTTGGCCAATAAATTATGCTTCGGGCGCTGATAAACCAGGAACGAAATGTAAACTTGGCCCAAAACCTTTGTTTCTCTCGCTCTCCATCTTTCATCCTCAGTAGCTGGCGCATAAATTTGTTTGCTTTATTTAAGTTTTTCTGCTGCTTGCTTTAAAAAAAAAAATGAGTTTAGGGCTGTAGTTGGATATGCCTGACTTGGAGATACCGTGTGAGCAGCAATGAAAAAAACTATGTTAAAAATTCGGATTTAATTACTTGGAGAATGAAAAATGGGCTAATTCTTAGTAATTTAATTTAACATAACGTGGCACAAGATCATTATACCCTATGCCATATCTATTTACAATGGAAACAGTGTATAAAAAAGGAAAATCTTGTTTGCATGCATTTAAGTGCCACGTGCTGCTTGATGTGTTCTTGGGGTTCAAAATGCTCGCAGGCAAAAAATATTTTGAGAGCGGCTTAAATAACTTGTGGGAAATGGACGAAAACTGTCAATGATATTTTCCATGGCTGTTTAGGGTAAAAGAAAACTTAATTAAATTGTATTTTAATCGTGGTTAAATGGTAACAGCAAAGCTGAAATCCAAATTAACCGCGTACATAACTCAAATTGCCTTTGCCCCGAACATCTGAACAATGCCAAACCGCAAATGAGCGCAGTGCCAAACAACTTTTGCGCGTTGCCCCCAAAATATTTTCCAAGAAATTAATTACACAGAACGAGCAGAGGCAGTCAGCGCATCATGATTTGGCCCCCCTCAACAGCCGACACCCGATCACAGCCCCTCAACAGCGTGTGTGTGTTTGTGTGTGTATTTGTGTTTTATGGCCGCCATAGCAGCAGGCCAAAGATATGGGCGCTTGTTACATACCTGTGTATCCTTATTGGCCATATAATGCGGCTCAACAACAACTGCTGCTGCCGCTGCTGCTGCTATTGCTGATGCTGCTGCATTCCTTTGGCTGGCAGCAACCGCAATCCTTACAATATAAACTACTTTGCGGTTCAAAGTTGATGCCTGAAACTTTTGCTGAATGCTGCTCGTCTGCACGTTAATTAAAGTGCTTTATAGCCGTACCTGCTTACCTGCAGTGCCGCTCCCCCTCCCCCATCACCTTTCAGTACATTCCGCTACAGTAATCACAGCAGGTCATAGTTTATCTTGAGTTTGTTGACTTTTCGCGTCTTTCAAACGATCTTAGCTTTGAATCTCTCAAAGCGATAATGTGCCAAAGAATTTAAAATCAACAAATTATTACAATTTACGAGCTTAATGGATTATGGTACAAATTACTAATATGATAACATACTGATTAGTTGTAGTATACTGATCTAAATAATAAATTTAAATAAAAAGAAAAAACGGTTTGTAAACTCAAAAAAAAAAAAATATGTTACATTTAGTTATCTTGCTCGATTGTGTATATAATTATGCCAATTCGGATGTGTTAATAGTTATAAGCCACAACAAAGTAAACGAGAAGTTGTCAACTTGGTAATCAACAAGCTGTTGGGCCACAAAAATGTTTTCAATTATGCAAACGAAATGAGTACGAATTCGGCCCCAAGGATGGCCAAGAAACTAAAATGAAAACATTTCACAAAAGCCACCAGTTTGTGTCAAACGAAGCCGCCAAGAGCAGCATCAGCAGCAGCAGCAACAATTGTTGCCCCACAGCAAAAGCAGAACCAGCAAATGTTGTAGCTGGTATATCTAGATACAGTTCGTTTTGACTTTAGCAGCTAAACAAAAGTCAAGCCAGCAACTTTTTTTTACTTTCTTCGTTTTTTTATTTGAACAATTTCTTTTTGCAACAACAGCAACAAGGGAGAATAAGAGGAACTTTACATGAAAATTAAATAAGTAGCAGCTTAAATAACTTGAGGGGCTGCAGCAAATAGGGAGCGGGGAGTGCTCACAGTTTATAAACAGCAAAAAAAAAATCAAATATAAAGCATGAAAAAGTAAGAGCTATCTAGGGAAAGACGCCGCAACAAAACACAGCACAAAAGGTCAGCAAAGCTGAGCCAAAGGTGCGAAGTCGGTGCAGCTCAGCGGGTGGTACAAGAAGACACAGTAGGACGTGTGTGTGTGTGTGTGTGTGTGCGCCAGGTGTGGTCCTTTGGCAGGCACGTGCATTGTTGTCAGTTCTTAACAGTTGGTAGCTTATCTAAATGGCCAGAAGAATTTATGCCATTCAAAAGTTTTGATTCGAGCAGCTGGCTGTTGTTGTTATTGTCGTTATTGTTGTTGTGACAGCTGCTCTGCATTTTGATTTGGGTCTGCTAGTTGTAAAAATATTTATTTAATTTTAACGCCCAATATAAATATGCACACACAGCACACACACATAAACACCCAGCCATATTATTTGCCTATTTACTTCAACAACAAAGCCAAATGTTGTCCAACTGCCAGTTAATCAGCATTCGACGTGCACTTGCACGTTTTGCCGGGCTCTTCTCCGGTTCAGTTGACCCATCAAAATGTTATCCAGCCCTTATCGATATCACTACAATAGCTCACCCTGAAAGCTGTCCGATAAAAGGCAACGCTGACAAATTCTTGTGTCGCCTGTCGCACATTTATCATTTCCCAACCAACCGCAAAAAGTCTTATAATCCGCCATCGAACCAATTCTACCTCAATCTTTGGGCCAATTTCAATTTTGCTTTGGCCAAGCCAACAACTTGAGTTTTTCATTCAGCGTCAGCAACTTGCTGGCAAAGATATTTTTGAAATCGATGCCCTGTAAACATTTTAAAAGTTATAAAATGTGTATTGAATAGTTGTGCATGATTTTTTGACAGTTTTTTGATTAGTTGGAATAAATATTTTTACATCCAACCGATAGCAATGTCACACCATCGATTCCAATCGATAAAAAAATAAATTTAAATTTATTTTGTTCATATAAAGTACGCAAGTATAAAAGTTCAAAGGTGAAAGTATAAAACTAGCGCTGTATTTTCTATTGGAAAATACGCATAAAAAATATATATTTAAATATTTTTTCTAATCGTTTTCGTTTCTAGCAAAGCCAATGAAAACATATTTGCAACTCTGTTTTTTGAAGTTCAGTGAGAGGAAAAAAAACATTGCAGCTCTATTTTCGTTTATTTATTTAAGATTTTTGATAAAAATTGTTCTGCTTAATATTTATTTTACACCTGACAATATTTGATTGCAGTACTAAATTGATATTTCTACAGAGTATCTCCTTAACTGTCAGTACTATCGAAAATATCAACTTGTTTTTCGCTTCCGCCTCGCTGCACAGCTGCAGATTCTGGTGTAGTTTGGTTGGTGCCCTTTGTCTTTATCACTTTACCATTGTCAGCTGCAAATTGTCGCATTAAAGTTTGTTCGCTTTTTGTGCAGTTGATACAAATGACCTCGCACACTGCGGCGTATGCGTAATGCCAACAATTTTTCAATTGTGCAGCTTTGTGGCTTTGCGTTATGTTAATTAATGTTGTTAACATCGATTCGCATGGTATTTAAAAATTTCAGGCACATTTACATGCTGGTTGCAAGGAGAAAAACAGATATACGAATTCGAGACAGCATCTTAGGTAAGCAGATGAGGGGGCATGTTGCAAAACCGCAAAATGCATAAATGCATGTTGTAGCAACTCTTGCAATTGTCTCTCTATCTCATTCGAAAATTGCATTTGAAACTGTGCAACTGATGGGGGTAGGTGTGCGAGTCTTTGTGTGTGTGTGTGTGTGTGTGTGTGTGTGTAGGGGTCAGTACTCCAAACAATGGCCAATACAAAATAGCAAATAACAAAAGGCGGCCACACAAATAACTCACGACAATGCGACTTCAAATGAAGATAGATGCTCACTGCTTCGCACTCTACCTATCTCTCTTTCTATCTATTATTCACTCTCTCTCTCTTTCTCTGTATCACTCTCATATTCGTATGAATGATGTGAAGGCCGCCACAAAATGTGCGTGAGTGGTGGGGCAAGTGAAGTGGCTGCTGCTGCACATCTCAGCTATGTGACACACTAACTGCATGAGTGAGTGCATTGCATGAATGCCTGACTGACTCGTTGACTCGTTGACTCGCTGACGGGCTGACTGACTCGTCCTGTCTCTGTCCTCGGTCCGACCCAGCTACTACCAATGCGAGCCAAGTTATTGTGCATGACATCAAATGAATTGTTGTTTATTTGTCTCGTTTTGTCTACCCCACACACACACACACACACAAACACACACACACACTGACATATTTCAAGCCATTTAACTGCCGCCGCGTTTTATGCAGCACTAAATTGAAATAAAGGACGCACTGTAAGAGCAAAATGTATGTGAAGCGTGGCAGATCATTGAACCTTGAACACAGTTGAATGCATTGCTCTGCATAATTGTCGCGTTGATTAACACTCGAACCCGACAAGTTCACGACAATTAATTAACAAGCACATTTTGCAATTGCCAAGTTTGCCAAGAATGAATGCAAAAGCCACTTCAGCGCAATGCCAAACTAGACAGCAGGAGCTTAGTTTCCAGTCAGCTCGAAGGACCTTTCTCACAATCCCACTGATTGAAAATCAAAGCAGCGCTGGTACGTGACAATGGCAAAATTTATGCGATTTCTAGCATAATGAGGCAAAAGAAAAAAAATATATATATAGGAATATTTATTTTTGACAAGCTGAAGATTAAATACCCTTGCGGACATGTAAACCATAAAAGCTTTTTTTTTATAAATTTATAGTTTATTTTTTTCCTCTATAAACTATTTTTCATAGAATGTCGTTGATCGAGAAGTACACATTTCGTAAGAAATAATATTCTTGGCAAGTGTATCAAAATGCTAACATAAATTGCAAATATCAAAATACCAAAGCTTAACGAATAAGCCTTTAAAATGCGGCAAACATCAATTTAAATAAAAAAAAATAAAAAAAAGTAAACGTGCTTCCCTGATATGCTTGACAAGATACCCTGTGGGCGCATCTTTTACATGTGTTGGTGCATGCACAATAATGGAAATAATCCCAATAGGTTTTACGCATCGGAAAATGATATGCCCGACTGTAATACACCCTTTTTGCTGGTGCTATCTAAATATGCTGTTTTTATACCCATTTTTAGACAATCACCTAAGTACAGGGTGTACTTATCAAATGAGGCGGTAAAGCGACCCACACACACATACACACACACACACAGTCGCATATTTATGCAAATGAAATCTCTTGGATTTTGGCTGCCGGTTATTTTTCGGAATAATTTTGAAATGTTTTACATAAACCGAACAAGCATCGTGTAAATATGTGATGGGTGCCGGCAAAATGTAAATGTGTTGCATCAAACAAAATAATAGGTTGTTTGCGTGTGTGTGGATGTGTGTGTGTGTTTGGATGCATGTTTTTGCTGCATTTGCGCTCGTGCGTATCAAAATGCATATACATGATATTTATGCTAATATTTTGGCAGTCTGAGCCTGTAACAATAGGAATTCGCTTTATGCTTTATTAAAATTGCTCCTGCTTACCAAATTTCACTTTTTGACCAAACTAATGCAACATTGCCGTTAGTCCGCCAACTAACCAAAAATAGTGCGCATTAATTATAATTATTGCTGCTCGCAAAATGGTTAAGTTTTGTATTTGCAAGAATTTCAAGCAAGTTTTATTATTTTGCATTAGTTGTAAAGCATCAAAAATTAAAGAGTATATAAAATATTTAAAATTTTTGTGCTTTAATATGCCATTTGTTATATGTAGATAATCATCAGGTTATAATTCATAATATTCAGTTGTTCTATATTGACAAAATTGACATAAAAGCAATATATTCCAATAGAAATTTTTAATTTGGTTAGCTAAGAAAGCACTCAAGGATGTTTTTATTCAATTCCTTCGAATACTATCCGAAGCAATGTTGCACAAATTTAATGTTTAAGCTTTCCATACTATGCACACACTTTGGATTCATCTTCATTATTCCTTGTTGCACACTGATAAAGCATTTTCAAGCTAGTGCTTGACAAAATTTGCCGCTGAATGGAACTGCATCAAACCTCAAATGTGCCTCAACACTTCTTCGCGTGCTCTCCTCTCTAACTGTAGTCTCTCCACCCGGCTCTCTCTCTCGTTCTCTGTCTCTTTCTCTGGGGAAATGTCAGCGTGTCCAGCGACTAACACGTCGCATGCATAAATGCAACTTTTGGCCCGCACATGAATGCATCATTGTTGTTGTTGTTATTGTTGTTGTTGTTGTTGTTAACGCTGCTGTTGCTGTTACTGATGTTGGTAGTGCAGCTGAAGTTACTGTCATGTCAGTTCTTGCCGAGCAGAACGATATTTTAGCTTCATGTATACACGGCCAACAAAAACAACAACAAGAACAACAGCAGTAGCACTTTGTTGTTTACTCGTATAATGTCAGCAGCCTGTGCTGGTCATGTGTTTGCACATGTTTGTTGTCGTTGTCGTTGTTGTTGTCAACATGTTGTCTTCCAAACTGGACACCCTTGAACGTACTACACCACACTGGTCAGCCCGATCACTTAGCAGAAGCAACAGCAACAGCAGCAACAGCAACAACAACAACAACCACAGCAACGATTACTGGCAACATAAAACACATTAAACATGCCATAAACTCCTAAACCAGGCAGCCATTAGAAGCAGCTGGCAATGAAGATGACTACGAACACGGGTTAAAAGATAATACCTTCCATCTATATACTGTTTGGCTAGATTAAAACAGTTTGCTGCGTTGTAGGAGAAAAATATGTAAAGTATTTATTGGCTGTATACATTTTTTAAGTTACGTAACTTAATTTCAGTAAAGTTTAGTAAGAAGCAATTTTTTTTTATTTATAATAATTATGACAAAATTACTCTTTTATTCTTATTAAAAATTTTATTGTTTTTTTAAATAATTGTTTGAATAATCCCAAATTCCCAATTTTTTGTTTATTAAATTCTCTTCAAACCATAAACTTGTAAGCAGTTGGAAAACATTATGCAATTCTTGGGTGTCGTTCATATTGTGAGAGTAACATCCTTTATTTATTATTCTGGCTTATGCTCTTCCCTTTAAACTTATTAAAAGAAGGTTGATCATCTATATTCCTGCATCTACATCCATCTATATTCCTACACTAAATCATACCATGAATAATATTGTCAAATTGTTTTTTTGGCAATCATTTGCAAAGAATAAATTGGTAAATCTATTGAGTAATTTATGTATACATGGCAAATATCTGGAAATACCTGAGTCGCGCACGAAACTTGCTCGACTAGTCGCTTGGAAAAATCGAAATTAGAAATTCCATTTACGTAATGCCTTCTCGCTCGTTTTACATGTAGTAGCGCTTGTCTCTCTGAACCATTCACAAACTCCCCCGCCCCGTTCACTGCGCCAGCTTACTGCTCCACCACTTGATGCATCATCATCCAATGCATCTGAACTTATATTGAGCATATATGTGGGGTCACTGGGATAATATTTGTGGTGCATGTGTTTGTGTGTAATTTACATGGCTGGCAGCTCGTGGAGGTCGTTGGGCTGTCAGTTGAAAAAATTTTGCAGTTTCGCATGTTAGAATGCATAGAAAACTTTTATGGCATGGCAGCACTGGCGGAACCGGGACGGAACAGGGGCCAGGCTGTGCAACCTTCAAACAGTTGCATGCATTTTTCAATTTTCGGGCGGGATGCTGAAGAAATGCGTTGATGCCACGCCTCATTGTGGCAGCCCTTTGCTGCACAAAATTTCACCGCATGACATTCATCACAGTAAAACCGAAAAGCAGCCACCATTCCCCCCCACAAACCTAACCCCCCTGCTGAGG
Organism: Drosophila micromelanica; assembly: GCA_004143825.1. Taxonomy (NCBI): domain Eukaryota; kingdom Metazoa; phylum Arthropoda; class Insecta; order Diptera; family Drosophilidae; genus Drosophila; species Drosophila micromelanica. Next base: position 22,922 of record SCDY01000298.1, read on the forward strand.
GAGGCTGCGGGTGTCACTGGTTTTTGTTAGCTTTAGATATTTGGGTTTGTTTTTCCACTCGCAGCATAAGAGCTGAGCATGTGTGCGTTGGTGTGTGTGAGTATGTGTGTGTGTATGGCCAAAACAAACATTGCAAAATTTATGTCGTCTCATAAATTTGTAGCATAATTCTGACGATGCTGCAGCCGCCACTTGAAAATGTTTGGCTGCAATTTTGCTTTTTGGCCATGGGAGCGAGTCAACACCAACCCCAACTCAACCCCCCTCTGACGGGAACATTCCCAGTGGGCGACTAAGTTGTCTGTGCCAGCTCGTTTGGCCTTTGAGCTCTTGGCCCCAGTAAACTCTCTCGTTCTTGCACTTTGTCTGGCTTCCCGATTCCCCCTCCCGCTGTCCCGTTCTCTCGTTGTGTTTGTTGGGTTAACGAACCGCGTGAATGCAATTTCTTGACTTTCAGGGGTTTTATTCTTTATTCCTCTTTTTTTTTTTTGGCTTTTGCCTTTGGCTAGGAAACTTCAAATATTTGGGCCTGCATAATGTTTAAACTAAACTTTGTAGTTTTTGCGCACACGTTGCGATTCAAACATTTGCATAAGCCACTTAGCCCCGAGCTCTGAGGAATGGCCACATTGCATATGCAATATTGTCTTTCGATAAACAAAATATTATTATAACACCTCCTCTTGGGCTTGTCTTGAAAAGAGAATTATTTAAACATCAAACACAATATACCATATAAATTGTAAACTTTAATTCATTTCCAATTATTAATAATAATATTGGGACAAAAAATTAATATTGTTCAATTCATTGTTTTTACTTTAAAAGAAACATTTTTTCATCGCTTTTTATTTGTTATTTAAATTAATTTATTTTATATTTAAATCATTTTATTTAAAATATTTGTGTATAACAAAATTCCAGAATAATATATAAAAAAAACAAATATTTTTCTTACATATAAAGTTTTCGTTTTGCAATAAATTGTAACTGGCCAGTCAAGAGCTCTAGCAAAATCTTTACTCAAGTTCTCCCAAAAAAAAGTAAAGTGAAATAAATTCGAAAGAGATTTCAAAAGCAAGCCACATAAGCAAACGCACACACAGGAGACTCTAAACTAGCGCAATTCCTTTGAGCATATTATTATTATTATTTCACGACCCCGTTACGAGCTTACCTTTAAGTTTGACTCAGATTCTGCTGGAGCCAACAGCAGCTAAGCCAAAAAGTGTACCTTGATTTTCTTTGCTGCCACGCGCATTTGGCTCTGTGTGTGGTGCTTTGCTGTTGTTGTTGTTGCTGCTGTTCCTCATGCATATGCATAAGTGAGCAGTATTTGAGTGGCAGCAGCCAGTATAAAGTCACCAGTCAGAGTCACTGTCACAGCTGCTGCAGCTGCCATACGCTGCGTATGCGCAATCTGGGTTTGTTCGGCTTTGGCCACTCGGGTTGACCCTAATGCCCACTAAGCGCATTATGACTCTATGTTGACTTTTACCACAAAATTCACCACATTTCGAGCATTTCTCCCAATGCATTAGTAAATGTAACTAATTGATTTATTAGACGCCCGCCAAGTGACTTCAATCTCCCAATTCCATTGCAATTTCCCAGCTGATCATGCCGCCTGAGCTCCACTGCACGGCTAATAATTGATGACGGTCATGAGCGGCATTCACCGCGCGAATTGTTATGGATTAGTTTTCGCTTGATTTTGCACATTTCCCAGCTTAGCTGACACTGACAGCTATCTATTAATATTCAGAAAGTTCACTTTCAATTTGCTGACAAGCTATTTGGGAAGTGCCCGTCCTAAACCTTTGCATTCAAATCTTATTCTGTCCTCGCTCTGAATACTTCATGCATAATTGTGGTAAAGTTGCAATTGACATTTGGCTTTTAGCTGACGACTTTGACCAACAAAATAATTTATATCATGCACATCGTTTCACAGTCAAACCACAAAAACTGGGTTTTATTAAATTAATGAAATTTAGACATGAGGGCAAAAATTCAAAAATTCAATTTTGAGCCATTTAAATCAACTATATTTTAGAAAATATTCTTAGCTTTGCTTATTAAAATTTTAAAATTTATGTTTTACGAGTTCCGGTTTTCCCTCTGAAACTTATCCAAGGCTAGCCGAGAACAATGACAATTTCAAAACTTTGACCCATGGCAAATTAAGCAAAACGAGTCAAAAGACAAAGCTTAGAACGGTGGTAACCCTGGCAATTACTCTTGTGGTTCGGTGCCACAGGATGCTTACCATGGCAGGATGCCCCGACCCCATCGCACGCAGTTTAACTATAAAAGTAAAAACCCCCGTGCTCTTGTCTGAGTGATTGGGGGTAGACACCCAAGAGGCCGTCGCTTAGTTGACTTGCAAAATAGTTGAAATTTGAGCAACCCGAAACATGGCCGAGGCACTCCAAGACAAAGCAACGACAAAGCCAAGCGGGCGTATACTTGATATGCAGACCGGCGCGCAATTTGACCTACATGCATGCGAAATGTTGTTTGTAAGCCCAGCTAAAAAGCTAGAGAGAGGGCGAATTTTAATAATTCACTGCATACATTGAGCATACACGAGCCAAGAATAAAACTAAAATTTTGTTGATGCCATTTTGTCGTGGTTTTCTGCGTTTTAGATCATTTTTATTGAATTTACATTTGCCACACAGTCGCAGCTTAAAATTGTTGTGCTCTCTGAGGCGGACACTTAAGCTTTGTCATTAATTTGGATTTCGGGTAGTTCTGCATGGCTAGCAGAATTTTTTTTATTTTAACTAGACTGCAAAGAAATTGCTTTAAATCCATTTTATGGGCGAGCCATTAAAAATAAAATCAACTAGCATGTGTGTGTGTGTGTGTCATGCTAGGAGCAGCACACAAAATATTTATGATGTTGCGCTTACGCCACGTGTGCCACTTGAAGAAATTCGATGATGACCTCGAGCTGAAAGTTTGTTAGCGTACGTTGGCTCGTCTAGCTTTGTAAGGCACCCTAACAAAAATCACGCATACGCCATGTTAAACGCAGTAAAAAATACATTTTGGCATTGAGAACTTTGCTCATTTATATGCTTATAAGTATATGCGTGGTTGCTTCAAAAAAACAGAAGCTTAAATGATGTACGTACCAAAAACGGAGCTCGCAGCAACGCTGGAGGTGTATGATCAACATTCAGATATCCCGTTGGTAGTTATTTGTAATATTTCTCATATTTTTTTTGAGTTTATCAACTTTTAGGTATATACATTATAATTCTTAATTTTATTTAAATTTTCATATATTTATTGGCGCCTGATGTGCGCCACAGTTCTTTTAATTTCATCGTCTAAGCTCACCTGTAAAAAAAATCCAAAAAAAGGCATTTCACCTAGCCCTGAAAAAATCATCAAAATAGAAATTGTTGATTTTTCGTCTCGTTGCGCATACTAACGAGTTTAAAAAAATCTTTAACCCAACACACACACACATACACACTGCATCAGCTGCCCTGGCACCTCTTTTACGCACACATTAATGTGAAAAAGCCAGCTCGTGACACATTTTCCCATCGCTTTCGATTTCATTTTGCATTTTTCAGAGCTCGTTTCTTGTGCTTTTTTTCACGCTCTTTTTTTTTTGTCACCAACTGGCGTCAGTTGTAATTTCCGTTGTGGGTGTTTTTGCTCTTGTTTTTTTTTTTTTTTTTTTTTTTTTTGTTGTTGCGCCGAAACCCTTTTTTATGTTTACGCCCTTTACATTTGGATCCCACCAGCCATTAAACCCTTTTTGTTGCCATTGCTGCTGCCTGCTGCCGATGTTGACTGCCTGCTAAACTGCTAAATGTCGCATAATTATCGTATTTCTCTTGATATTTTTTGGAGTTTGGCGATGCTGTAGCTTGTCTCATTATGCCGAATTGTCTGGCTTCTTTTCGGTTGCATCTTTTTATAAATTCAGTGCGCCTTTTTGGTAGCATTAGCAACATTAAATGAAATGGTTTTTTATTAATTTCGGCATGTTTCATACTTTTATGTGTGTGTAGTTCGTGCGGGGCGCTGGCTTTTATGGAGGATGATCCTAACCCAAGCACTGAAGCTAATTATGAATGTTTCGCATGACTGTGCTCTATGCTTTTGAATAGATTAACGGAAGAAAACGTATATATGAAAAGGGTATTGTTTTTTGGTATAAAATAATGGCAAAAGTTTACAAAGCGAATTTTTAGTGCATGCAAAATGAAAAGTTTTTATAATTTCAAAATTTTAAAAAATGCGAGTAAATACGTATGCAAATCTTGTATTAAAACTAGATTAATTGAAGAATTTTTACTTGTCTGATTTGCTTACAACTTATAATCGAGCTATATATTTAAATGCACACTTTAAGTTTAGATTTAAGCAACGCACATCAAATTGAATTCTCGACACAAAAGCTTAAAAAGACAATGCTTGGGGGTTCTCTCAACGCTTTTAGTTGACGCGAAACAGAATCCTATATCAATTATCCACACAGGAGGCAGCAACAATGGCCAGCTGACACTCATTAACTGAAATGGCCGAAAACTTTAAGCCGATGAGGCCGCACTAAAGTGCAATTAAAGCGCACAATAACAATTAAAATCATTTAAACCGTTGTGAAGCCAACTTTCAACTGACTACACATCGAAATATGTGCAGGAAGTACTGTCAATTCATGTGTGTGTGTGTGCGAGTGTGTGTGTGTGTGTGCAAGTGCAATAACTATAAACTATCTGCACAAACTTGCCCGACGCGACAACGTTAAGTGTAGAAGCTGAAGACCGCAAAAAGTTTCAAAAGTTCCCAACACTAATCGTTGCACAACGAACACACAAATGCTCACAGTGTGACCGAACTGAACTTTTTAGGTGTTGAGCAATGCGCAAAAAACTAACAAAAATACAAAACAAAGCGTTCTTGTTGTTTCTATCTTATTGTTTTTTTTTTTTGTTTCTGGCCAACATTATTTGTTGGCTCAAGTGCAGCAAGTTCAGTTTGGTTAGCTTCTTTTCGGCTCTTTGTTTTTTCGGCGCCAGCCTTGAGACAGCCGCCAACTCAATCCCTTCCAAGTCCCACACTTCGTGTGGCTTCTTGGCCAAGTTGTTCGGTGCTCGTCCAGCTGATGTTTATGTCATGGCTTTTTATGAGCCAACACAGCAAAGCAACATTTTATTATTTTGTTACATTTTATTTCCGTTTTAAAGTTTTCGCTTTTTATATCCTGCCCCGCAGAGCCTAAATCGCGCAGAGTGCTTCTCTTATTTCCTCTTCCTATTTTCTTCATTTCTTGTTTGGCTTCGCAAGTTATTGTTTCTTGGCTTTGTTGCTTGTCCTGTTAGCTATCTTCGCCTTTCAGTGCCGGCAGTCTGCCTTGCGAAGTCTTGTACTTCTACAGGACCCTGTTTCTAAACGTTTTATTGTTTCATAAATACTTAATATGTGTCGTAATTACTTTTAAGGATCTTATCATTGTATTATGCTGCAGTTGTCCTTTGCACACGCCTCCTTTAATTGCCTTCATGTTTGCAACTTGAATATGTGAACAATTCCGATGATACAAAAGGGGCTTCTCTGTGGTTAAACACAAAATGGTCCCCTCCTCGGCTCCGCAGCACCCCAAACACTTGGGTCGGCTGACCCACAAAAGACATATGTTGTGTGCGTTTGTTGGCAACTAATATGGCCCTGGACAGGACAAAGGATTTGCCATAGCAGTGTGAATTTAATTGAAATTTAACTGACGAGAATTTGTGGCATCCACAATCAAGTTGCGGTTGCCACGCGCAAACTATAGCAATTCTCTTCTTCTTCTTCTACACTTTAAAGAGGCTACTCAAATACATTTTAATTGTATATTTGAGTTTTTTTAGTGTACTGAAAATTGTTACTTAACTGCTTTTAAAAATAAATTTGATATTTGCAGAAAAATGTGAATTGTTCATTTGTATTTATTTTTTGTATATTTTATATTACACTGCACACTAGACCTAGATAAAGTATGGTTTAGTTAAGGAACATTTAAATTAAAATTAAATTATTTTTGATGTTTTTTATTTTGTAAAATCCTGTTATTGATAAATGTATTAGAGATAAACAATAAATTAAGATTATAATGCAACATTTTTTGTTTATAGACTAAAAACGCATTAAAAAAAATCCAACTACAGGGTATGCACTTTTGCCCATTTAATGTAGATTCCGAGAAAAACACATACAAATTGACACAAAATAAACAGACTTAGATCCCTGTCAAAAATGTATTTTGCAAATATGTTATTTTCCAATAATTTTTCATCATCTCTCATCCCCCCACCCGCGCACTTGTAAAGTTTGTGGAGCTATTGCCAACAATTGTCACAATGAGTTATGGGCACTTCAGAAGTAACAAGTTCGCAAAAAACCCAATAAAAGTCAACATAATAACGAGCAAGTGTAAAGCATTGCAATGTCCACATTCTAATCCACAAAAGAGGAAGAATTTGAAAAAGAATATTGTACAACAACAAATAGCACGTAGTATTTGTGCAGAGTGCAATAAATGTGTGCAATAAGCTAACAATATACAAAAGGCGAAAAATGCCAAGCGAAAGGAAGCAGCAGAAGTAAAAGCAGTTGTACAGGAAGAAAAAGAAGAAGAATAAATTGCAGAAGACAGGAGCATGTTCAATGTAACACCATGTTCCCATATATGAATTGGAAAAAGTGGCCAAATAAAACCCATAAATCGACAGACAATGCACCACACAACACAAACACGCATCCAGCAATGCCAGATGGTGTGTGTGTGAGTGCGTGTGTGTGGCACATAATACAAATAAAAGTCAGTGCAATGGCAAGTGCACTGTCGAAATCGAAATAGCCACATTGCTGATCTCGACCCTTGACCCTTCCCCATTTCACAGTCAATTAGGGATGTGTCGAACCACATGTACAATACAAGAATTTGCGTTGTTCTTGATACAAAAAATTAAATTTTAAATTTAAAAAAAAGAGTTATTTTTTTAATTCCATATTAAAACGTTTTAAGAGGCTGAATGTGTTTTTTACCTATGTAATTATTTGTTTTATATTTACCATATACATATTTTATATTGTATATTGTATTATGGTTGGTGTCAATTTTAAATTAATTACCTTTTCTGTTATCTCTTTAAATTATTAATTTCTGTACCTTAAAAAATTATTTTTTAATTTTTAATATAAAAATTCTTAAACAGCCTAATTACTAATAATTTAGACATGTAAACATGCTATAAGTTTTTAATTTTATCCACAGTACATTTTACATACTTTTACTTATTGTCGTATTTTTATTTTTATCGTTTTTAACACAAAGACCCAGACTTTTATTGGCGTGTCACGAGCGCATCTCTAGACACAAAATGCACACACTTCAGTATTTGTTGCGGTTGAACTTGTGAAGAGTGAAGAGTTCTGTGTGGCATGGGGAGTGACAGGAGAGAATTATACACTTACCCGCCTATCCCACGGACACTTCTCGACCGCCGTCGTCGAACAATTTTCGAGTGCTGTGTTGTGCAGTGTCCATTCATCTCGTTTTTAATAAAATTGCGGCAGCAAGTCAAGTCAAGTCAGCTGAGTCCTGAGTCCTGTGCTAAGCGCACTTGACTGTATTGCTTAGGTGGGCGTGGCAGAAAACAGCATAGACCAGCTAAAGTCTGCCACATGCCAATAACAGCAGAAACGTTCAGCAACAACAACAAATAAAAAACAACAACAACAACAATGCGGATAAAACACCGCCAGAACAGCCGGAGAGGCAGTGAGGATGGTTTGAGTGATCAGAGTGGGGAATGAGGAGGGAAAAGAGCACTTGACCACATTTAAAAAGAGTTATGAATATTGCAGCAAAGTCTGCACAGAGTCAGTCCGTATATATATAAAAAATATATATATGCATTAGAAATTGTTATTTTTCTTATTTATTTCAATTTATGAGATTTTTATATGCGCACTTTTGTGGCTGTCGTCTTATGAATATGTGCGAGTTAGAGTATATTGCTTTCCAAACGAAGTTTAGCCAGAACAGATGAGCTTTTCATTTTCAGGTTTATATTTTCTTGGAAAATCATTTAAAAATAGTAAATGTTCTTTGAGTTGTATTTCAATCAAAACTTCAGATTATGTACGGATTTTGTGGAATGTTAACGTCAAATAGTTAACAGAGAAGGAAGCAGAAAAAAATATATCTCAGTTTATAATATGATTATTTATCAATTAAAAGCGCTCTCAGAGAAAAAAATTATCTTTGAAATTAACGCTCATACGGAAGGTGGCAGAGATCCACTCACAGATTGGTAAAGCAACTGCAAATGTCACTAATTCAATTTCGCAGACCACGCAAAAGACAAAAAAAAAAAAACAAAAAAGAAAGTCAAAGAGAAAAAATGAAAAATGAGAAAAACAGCAAAAAATAAGCACGTGAAAAAGGAAAAGGAACTTAAAGTGACTGCAACTCGGTCACGAACTGCCATAAAAAGCGCAAAGAAGAATCAAGGCAAAAAAAAATAATGAAAAAAAAAGAGAATGAAAGCGAGTATGGACGAATGTGAAGAGTTGGCTTGTGTGTGTGTGAGAGGGGGGCGGAGGTGTTATCCAGTGTATTGGAGTTGATATTTGCGCATCAGTGCGCACATTGAACTGTCAATGGCAGGCGACAGGCGACTGGCTGGCGAAAGAAGCTGGCGGGGCTTGCGGGCCATTGCCAATTTATCAATTGCAGCCGGGCTGCATTGGGCCAATGGAGAGCACACTAATGCAGCCATTGCTATTTGACCTGGCAACTTCTTCCTCTTCTGATTTCAATGGAGCCTCGTCATGTGCGTGTTGAAAAAGTAATTACATCGCTGACTGGCCCTATAAATAACCTTGCCTTGAATTTTATTGCAACTTTAAAGTGTCATTTTGGGCATAAATTCACGGGCATACCCTGTAAACAACAAGTGATACAAATTTGGGGTTTTCAAAATATAAATGAATAATTGTATCGAAATGAAGCTGAACAGCATTCTAAAGATTTAGCTCACTTTGAGGGACAGTTAAAAAAAATGGATACAAGTCAAATTCATACACATAAATAATATGTTTATTTTTAGCAAATTGTCTTCAGGTTATCTCTTTGCTTACAATTTTAATAAATATGTTATATATTAAATTCACATATTACGTGGTATCTGTTAGTCGAGAATGCTTTTAATGTGCAGTTGGTACATTTTATTCGGAGTCTGTTTTCATCTGTTGGCTGTTCGGTTCGCATAAATCAAGGCAAATGAATGCTATTTAGTTGATGGCTCAGGCCAGGAAATGCGCCGCTTAGCCAAACACACACATACACACACATACACACACACATACACACACACACACACACACACACAACTGCTAGCAAAGTTAGTTGTAGCCTGTACAGTTACAAATGCCGTTGGTTTGGCATTTTCCACATGCATTTCTCAAAAGGCAGCGGAAACCACGCCAAAAGCAGGCAAAACTCTGGCAGCATCAACAAGCGACGTTGCCACATCTTAAGATGTATTGCATTAGTCTGTGACCTGCAGCACACACACACACGCACACAGAGAATTTTGTATATGTGTGTGTGTGGGTCTTCCGTTTGATATTAGCCCCGCACTTAGATGCGTTTAGTCAACAGCTAGGAACATGGCGCAAAACTTAAACAGCTCCGCATTTTCGGTTCGTAATGCATTTCTGCGGTTGCTGCCAGCAGCCAAACAAGCGAGACGAGACGCGGCGACTGTCGGACAGTGAGACCAGCCTTTTCTTTGTTGCTGCAAGATATGCCTCGGGTGTGGCAGCGTCGTCGACAGCGACTGCGACTGCGACTAGGATTGCATTTGCAGCACAGCTGCTATTCATATTTTGCATATTTGTGGCACTGCTCATAAATTCAGCCCGGCAATGTATCGCATCAGCAACAGCAACAGCTACAGTCGATGTTGCTGCATGCCTCTAATATTTTGGGCCAGTCTGCTGCACTTGCCACTGCTGCCACTGATAAGTTAAATGATTTGTGCACTCACATTTAATGGTATGGCTTAAGGCAGAGCTAGCTGGCCCAAAACTTAGCCTGACAGCAAAAGCATTGCTTATGCCACAAGCCATCAGCCAGAAGCGTTCTCAGTTACAAAGTCACCAAATTATGTTTGCCAGTTTAATATTGAATGAACAGTTTATTACATTAACTGAGTTTTGTAAACTATTTATTTATATTCAAAACAATTTGTTCTTTACCAGATTTTGTAAAAAAAATATAGTTTAAAAATCAAAAAAGACTTTTTCTAACATCAATCAAAAAAATTTCAACAAATTTAAATAAATATTTCCAAAGTAAAATTTACGTTCTACATCAATTTATTAGGACCATATTTCAAAACGTAAAATTATCAATTATACTATAAACTAGCAGTGAATTCAAAAATAAAAAATAAAATAAAAAAACCGATATTATAAAATAGTGTTTCGCAAGGAAATTGGAATAGTCTAACTGAATTAAATTTTATATTTAAATTAATTTGCTCCGTTTTATTGAATTTATTTATAAATTAAACAATTCGTAAAAAATTGTTCAAGTTTTTTTTTTAATTTGTAACTCATGTATAAACAAAAAAAAAGTAACAAAAACAATTCTGTTGAATTAAAAAAGTCTAATTTGTTTTTGGCCCACGTACAATGGCGTATTTGCATAATTGGCAACTAATTAAAACTGTTTATTATAACCCTACTCATGCCATTATTTTAATCTTTTTTTTGCAGGTAAGTGCCGGCAACTTGTTGCCTTTGCAGTAAGTAAACTATTTATTTAACATTTGTTTGAACATTCTGCTTAAATGTAAATAACGGTAAATTTTCAATACAAATAAGCTATTTTTTTCAACATTTTTTTAGGTAGTTTATCATAAAACTTACAAAGCTAAGTAAATATACAAACATTAAAAAGTTATATTAATTAAAGTAAATATAGGATTTTTGTACTAAAAATGTATTTATTTTTCGCATTGTCAACAAACCGTTAAACGGTAAACATAAATACTTAACCACGTCGAGAAGCTAAAAAATTTCATTAAAATATAATATAGATAAAATTGTAATCTACTTTAAAGCGCTGTCAATTCAATTGATGGGAAAATTTCGCTTGGGCTTCTGTCGAGTGCGTGAAAAAGCATTAAAAATTACATTTAAAGTGTGTGTGAACACCGTGTGGGCGTGTGTGTGTGTGTGTGTGTGATGCGAGTGTGTCTGTGCGAATGCTTTCAACTTTCGACAAGCTAGCGAAGGTATGCTGAATATTTTTTTTGTGAGCCCCTGCTCTGCCACGCTGCAGCAGATCCTTTGCCAGGATGTGCCCCATCCATATATGCATACCTTTGACAGCGCAACATTTCCCGGAGGCTCTGACAGCATTGTTTTATTAAATACAAAACAGTAACTATGCATCAAGTGAGAAGACCTTGCTCTTTTTTTAATATACCCAAACATTAATGGTGATGCTGAAATCTACTTCGATTTTGACCATAAATATGAGTAAAATAATAATTTTAATATTAGTCGGATGAATCTTTGTAGAATTACCAAATTAAGTTCTGAAGTTTTAAAAAAACGTTTTAAGAACTTATTCACTAAGGACAACTGCTGCAGTTATTGAATACCAGATACAAATCATGACTCAAATCGATGATTTGTTGGCCGCTTAAATTTATAACAAATAATACCATAAGACTTCAAAGTGGTTGGCTACCCACCCATCCTAACGGGCTGATGTCGCCTAAGCTGACTTGATGTATGCGACTGCAAACTACATTAACTGGCATTTAACAGCAAAAGAGAGTTAGACTAAGAGCGTTTAACAGGTAACAGTTTAACAGTGTGAGAGCAGAACATTTAACAGAACAGAAAGTAAATGTTCGTGAGAGTTAGCTAGTTAAGAGTATTAAGTTGGCAATGTTAACCAAAACTGTGTGAAACTTAAAATGTGAACAAAACTTGCTAAAGGTATTTGCTGTTATTATAAGTTTTAATATACGGAAAAGGATTACTTTTTTAAATAATATAAAATAAAATAATAATAAAAAGTACGTGTATAATAGTAAATATATTTAAATAATAAAAGGTTTAACATGAAAATACATTTAAATAAATTTTTAAGATGTAACTTGTTGAGTTGAATAGCCATTAGGTTTAAAACAGCCATTGAGTTTAACAGTCACCGGCAAACTGCGTTGAAAGAGCAAATTTCCCTCTGCTAATGTTATTGAACAAATGCCAAGTGCAATCAGTTAGGCAACCTACTAACCTACTGTGCGCATTTAAAAGCGCCTCGATGTGGACAAATTAAGAGCAGCAGCCTTTTTTTTTTGCCCGCGTATCACGTTAACTAAAAAGCATGGGCCATAACAGTAACAGCCACTGTAAAAGCTGCTGTTAGCTGCATCTGCTATACAGCATCCTAGCGTCTGCTGCTGCTGCGGCGGCTGCCAAGTCGGTTAGTACATTTTGAGTTGTTGACGGCGGTGTGCGCGTTTTCGGCTGCTGTGGAGACGACGTCGACGAAGATTTCGAGACCAACATTAACAGAATTTGAATTCAAGTTATAAAAGCCTCGTCTCGCGCGCTTAGTGCATGAAAGATTACACCCGAATGTAAATTGAATGTAAAATTGTAAGAGGCAATAAATGAGTGTTTATGTGGGTGCGCTACTCGAGCTGCTCGAGTTTTAAGGTTTGAGTGCCGTGCAACAATACGAAATGCGAGTACATGAGCAGAGATAAATTATATTAATGTGATATGATAGCCCAAAATTTATGGGCACTCGCACTTGATGCGTGCTGATAAGGAAATGTTCATGCAAATCAATGCCAAAATGAATAATGAAATGAATTAAATTAAAAATGAAAATATAAAATATATGCCCCAGCGCACTTGGCATTTATTTAAATTTCTGCCTATGTGTGTGATAAATGGAGTGTGAAACTGAGGCCATTAAAATGCCAGTTAATCATAATCAAAGCGCGCGTGTAAATAGTTTAATTAATATACGCCCGTTCTTATAATTATAATTATGATTAAGCTGAATGATGACATGACAATCAGCAATGGTTAATGAAGTTCGATTAAGCTCTTCATGTGTAAAGGTGTTAATCAAAATAGCAATTAACACGAATTTGTGTTGAGAGACTGCGACAAATAAGCAGGCTTTTAAATGATTGAAATTCATATGGAAATCATTACCTTACCAAAAGAGAACATTAAACTGCAAGAAATTATTAAAATAGTTCGAAAAAAATATGAGAATAGTTTTTGCCTCCTTTAAATGTGAAATCATAAAAAAAGAAAAAACAAATTTAATAATGTAAATTGTAAATGGATTTAAAACACATTATCAAATACCATTCTATGTTTGGTAAAAAATAAATAAAACAAATTCATAAACGATTTTAATACGATATAACAAAATATTTTTAAATAATTAAGAAAAAAAAAACATAAGTAATTAAAATGCAATTATATTTGCCTTGGCTAAAATAAAAAGTATTAAATGAAATGAATACCTTAAAATAACTATTAGCTTAAAAAACTATTCAACCCACTAATATAACACAGAAATTTAAATACCATTAATATTAATATGGCATATATTAAATTATCTGAACTACTTAAAACAACCTTTAGTGGTTTTAAAATAATGTATAAATTATGTGCATCTGGAATTTATTAAACATAAAAGTAACAGCAAAAACAGTGCCATAAAAACATCATTCAACGGTTAAAGCCACAACAAATACGCGATATACACATACTTTTACATATACATGTGCATGTGGAGGGTTTGTGGTATTGACGCATAAAAGGGCAACGGTTACTAAGCCGCTTAAGTGCTATCATGTTGTATACAACGTCAATCCAGAAAAAAGGCCATCTGAAACATGATTAATCTCAATTTATGACAACGCCAGCAACAAAAACAAAAAAAATACCTAAGATAAAATGTCAAAAACAAACACAAACTTGGGCAAGAGTTTGGCTGCACTTGGTTGCTGCAAAACTCTGGTTGTCATCTGGCCACGCTAACGATCAAGCCATCAATCAATCAATCAATCAATTTTTCAATCGGCACTCTCTGCACTTCGCCAAACCAATTGGGTGCAATTATGAAAGCAACCAGCTCTGGGCCAAACTGGGCCCCACTGATTGCATTTTATTGGCTTTTTCTCCCATTTAATTAAAGAAGAAGTGGGTGGCATTTATGTAGAACTTAATTACGGCCGGGGAAATGGCTGGCTGAGGGCGCCCATCACGTCACTCGATATGCACAGTTGATGATTTATGCAGGTTACCCTGTGTATAGCCAACAGCCTAACAGATATCAATTTTTCTGCCTCTCATCGATGGGGCTCAAAACGCTTGAATCTGTGGCCCTAATATAATAATAATAATGCGAATCCTGATCTCTGCCTGCCTGGGCAGACTGTAACCCGTAATTATGATCCACTGCTAATTAGTTGCATAAATCAAGCTATAAACCCGGATGGACTTGCAACTTCCTTTTTTCCCCCTTCTTTCCTCTCTATTTCCCTCTTAATTGGTTTCAAATGTTTTCCTGTGCCGCAAATTGATATTAAGCCACAGATTACATACATGAGTTTTGCATTTGTGTGTTCGTCAGGCTGCTGCATAATTAAAACGACTTAGACATGACACATAAAAGGTGGCCCTTGCCCCACACCCCGCACCTCGTTAAATGTCTCGTTTACTTTTGCACCCACTGACTTTTTGGCTTTCATCTCTGAAGTTGAACTGCAAGTGGGTCGCTTCTTCGTTTGCTTAATTTATTATATCCGCCTGCTGAGTGTGTGTGTTTATGTGTGTGTGTGTGTGTGTGTGTGTGTGTGTGTGTGTGTGTGTGTGTGTGTGTGTGTGGTGTGTGGCCATTACATTTGTGGCCCATATAAACTTCACATGTGGCACCATTAAAAAGCATGCAACATTATGATTACGATTATGCGAGATGTGTGTCAGGGTTATGTTTTTTCCCAACCGCTGTCTGGAGAGCTCTTGAACTTGAATTTTGATTTGGCAACAAAAATAACAATTTTTAAATTGTGCGCATTTCGTGTTAAAAATTGGTGTTTAAACTTGATTTGATACTACAAAAGATAAAATTTGATAAATATTTTAAACCACAAAAAATTACACAAATTAAAAAAAAATATTTAAATTTTTGCTTCAATACACACATTGTTAATATTTTTAACGTGCATTCTTTCACTCTTGTTTCTTCGTAAAATATTTATTTTGAATTGTGAATTAGATGTTTTTAAATAAAGTTTCTATCTAGATGCTGAATAAATACATATAATTTACATTTTGTTTTATTTTTAATTTATATTTTTAAAGAATTTATTTAAAGAATTTTATCTGATAGCAATATAAAAGGCTTTTGTAATATATTTTTAAATATTTTTTAATATATTAACATATTTCATATATTTTTTTTAAAATATTTTGTTTACTTTGTGCGCTGAAATGTATACTATAACTAAAAGCGACTGTATGTTAAAAACACAAGACCAATGTCTTTTTAAGGGATACTATAAATTGGCTTAGTGTCATATCGTGTTACAATAATTGCCATCAATCTGCAGACAATGCTGCGCAAATCTGTTGTCAATTACGCGAAACAAGCCAAAATTGACGTAGGCGCCGTGCCAAGACTCTTGGCGTGTCAATAAGCCGCCAAACAGCCTGTCTTTTATATAGACAAGTGTATGTGCTGTAAACATAACATACATAGAATATATTTATATAGAATCTGGCTATTTGGGCAGACAGACATACGCTTCGCTGGCTGCACAAAGACCGAGGCCAGTCATGTGAGCAATATTCAAGCCTATAGCCAGCAGCAATGTGAGTAATCTTGGCTATCTTAGCCCGCTTGTGGCCAGCCCGCACACACGCACACACACACACACACAGAGAAGAGATAAATGGCTGTGATTTATTGCATCTAATTGCTCACAAGCTTTGCCAGGGGGGGAAGCGCTGGTTGACCTGGAGCACGTGCTCCAATAACTTTTGGCTTTTACACCTCAGCAGATTTCGCGAGCGCAGTGAATGGGTCACAACAAAGGGGGACGCTGAGTGGGCTAAAATACCGCAGATATTGACGACGACGACGGCCAAATGGCCAACGAACATTTGCGGTTTACGGTGGCCGCCAATCAATTTACGCCCGGGACCAGACCGAGCGTAACAGACGCTTCATTAAAACCAATTTTAATGCGCGACGTGGCCAACAACGAGTATGTCTGTCGGGGTGTCCGTCAAACTGCGGCGGCAGATGGCGCTGCGGGCTCTTTCGGACAGCTGAACTAACCAATTTTGCCTAAATAATTGGGAGCTAAAAGCACAACAATTTTGGACATCTCTACAAATCATATTTGAAACATCAATCAAGTTACATTAGTATCAATGTAAAGAACGTATGCATTGGAATATGAAATAAACTTATTAAAAACTAATAAAATATAGCCTACAAATAAACAATTTTCCACAAAATTTATATACAAAATTAAAAAAAAAAACTTAAAAACATATTCAATTTTAAATTATCAAAAATAAATAAATAAAAACAATAAGCAAATATAATCCATATATTTCTAATTTACATTCCATTATATTGAAACATATTTTTTATATAAGCAAAAAAAACCGCTTTAGCAAGAACTTTTCATTTTAAAAAGTTGATGTTGTTAAATCTATTTTTCAATCATTTCTAAGCGACCATTTTATGGATAAATAATAAAAAGATTACGTAATTGGATGCCACAAAAACAAAAAGAGAAACAAAAATGTAGAAGCACGCTGTGTCAAAGCCAAGTTAAGAAATTCTTTCACAGTCAGCCATGCACAGCAAAGGCCTTAAAGAAACTTAAATTGTTTGCAGCAATAAAATTGGGGAAGGGGGACAGCTCTGGCAGTGCCATAAGTAGAGATGCAAGAAGAGCGCTTGAAATGCGTTTGGTCGAAACAGAAAACAAGTTGCTGGCATATAAAATGTGCATGTGTGGATTGCAAGGGCCAGGACAAGCATCCAGCAAGAGGATGGGCAAGATAAGTTAGGTTTTGAGACAGGTGTCAGAGGCTGAGCACAGACGTCCAGCAAACAGAATATTTCAAGTTTATGTTAAGTTGAAAGCAACTAAAAC
Source organism: Drosophila micromelanica (assembly GCA_004143825.1). Taxonomy (NCBI): domain Eukaryota; kingdom Metazoa; phylum Arthropoda; class Insecta; order Diptera; family Drosophilidae; genus Drosophila; species Drosophila micromelanica. The sequence continues at coordinate 40,174 of SCDY01000298.1, forward strand.
TTTTTCATTTCATTGCAAACGGAAAGTTTATCATACAAATTTGGAATATTTTGATTTGACTTTTAGGATATTAAGCAGTATGAAATATTAAAACTTATATGCTTAATAGCTGTATCAACTATATTTGTATTTCATAACAATACATACATAAAATGATAATATGAATTCATATAGAATTGAAAAATCTGTTCTTTTCATCAAGTTTTGCGACGCACTGTCAAGTTGTTGAACTACATCACGTTGCGGCACTTTATTTGCTTTATTTGGCATCAAGTGCCCCGCTCCAGGGTCCAACAGATGGCAAATAAATATTCCATTTGGCAAACGCCCAGACAACTTGAGTTAACTTCACGTTTTATGTTGTACTATTTTATTTGTTTGATTAATAAACTTGTTACCACCTCCGCCCACTCAACACTTGTGCATAAATATGCGCAGTTTGGTCAGCTGCCCGTTTGTTGCCTGCCACTTGAGTGCTGCCTTATTTACTTTCCATTTGCTGCGAGCCAATTAATTTTTATTTATTTTAATGCCGCGCCTTGCCCAGTGCGATTTTCAGTTTCGAGTTCCGCGATCCCAGTTTCAGTTGCATTTGCAGTTCCCTTTCCCTTTCCCGTTCCCGTTCCCGTTCCCGTTCGCATTCTCGTTTCTCGTTTTCGTGTCGGAGTTCGTTTTGCAACATCCAAAATTTATGCAATACTTGCAAATTTATTGACCCAGTTTTGCAACAAAGATGAAAATGTTAAAATTCAGTTTTATACCCTCTTCAAACAAATGGCAAGGGTATATTATATTGAGGCAGTATCTGACTGTTGGGATATTTATTATGTAGTATAATCAAATTTATTATATAATAAAGCTAAATGCCAAAGTCAATTTGAACTATTTAAAAGAGTTTTTCTATTTTCCTTCAACTTTAAGAACAGGGTATTTAGCAGTGTGAAACTCCCCTTATGAAAATTCTACTAGTTTTTGTGATTTTTTTCTTTTGGCTTAAACCGGAAAACAAAGTAACCAAAATTTTTTGGACTATGTTAAAATATGCGCTTTGCGTAACTTCGAGCTTGTAATATTTTTTATGCATACACAAAGTTGCGCTGTTACAACAATAACAACAACAACAATACAAACAACAACAGTAATAGCCAAAGTTCTGTTCTGTTAGTCTGACCATAAAGCGCAGCTCAAAATCAAGAGCAGCGCTATACTTTGAAGTGAAACGCGCGGAATTTGGTAACATCAAATTGGGGAGGTAACAACAGATTTTTAATTAAGCCACATTAGGCAGACAAATTGTTGATGGTGCGCTAATTAGAATTCGAGCACCATTTTAACGGAAACTCTTGAATAATACGATACCAAAAAAGTAGGTGGAGCTGACAGGTCTGATAGTCGTGAATGGTTGCTCGATGGGAGGGGAGAGGAAGGGAGAAAGAGGTTACAACTGTGGCAGTATGGGTATTCCCCACATTTTACCGCTGGCAAATTGACTTGAAAGTTAATTATTCTGATTTAAGCACTGTGCAGTACTATAGAGGGGGATAGCGAAAGAGAGATAGAGATAGAGGGATATAGCGAGGAACTGATAGGAATTAGACAGCTTAAACCCACTGATTAGCAGGCATTGCCAGCATATGCACGCACCCACAATTCACCCTCCAATTTGGCTACATCAACAGGCGAAATTTTTCTGAATGGGCGTTTTTATGCTGCCACGCCCCCACCAAATGGTGCGGGCGCTTTTCGCTTGCTTTTCGCATTTCACTCGCTATTTTTTTTTTTGGTGGGGCGACGCGTTTAAGTGGCTTAAAAATGGAGCACGCAAAAAATTTAAACAAGTTGCAAGTTGTTGACGACGCTTCGAAGTGTGTTGGGGCGTGCCACGCGGAAATTTAATTAAGTTGCCTTTGTTGCTGTTGTTTTTGTTGTTGTTGTTACGCTTGTTGTTGTTGCTACCATTCTGCTGTTCTTGTAGATTTGATTAAATTGTTTGGATGCCACAGCATCTATTTGTTATTTGTTATTTGTTACTTCCGCATAAATTAACTTTGAAGTATGTGTGTTAGGTGGGCGGCTGCTATTTGAACATCCCTGGGCGTGGCACATGCCAATAGCCAACAAAATAGGATTACCCAAAGCTATTCGGTTACTTGGCTTGGCTAATGAAGTACACTGTGCACATAATTCAGTTTAATAAAATTAAGGGATATTTTTAGAATAGGAGCATAACTGAATTAACTGACATAACCAAATATTATTTCAAATACTTCTCAATCTACTAAATTTAAAATTTTTGTTTTAAAAATTAAATTTGGACATAAATGTAAATATTAAAAATTAAAATAAATCTCTTTGTGTTGAGAGTGTCTAAATTTCCTTACAAATAGATGATTCAAAAACTGTTGCCTACTTATGAGCGCTGAAGAAAAGGCAATGAACACAACATTTTTATATTGGGTAGTCAAAAGAAATATAAACAAACGTATAAAATAAGTAAGCCTAATGCATATATAGAGGCCATGGTAATGCATACCTAATCTTATCAGGTAGATGCTGCGGGATATTTTCTAAACTTTAAACACTTTAAACAAATTAAATTTTGCAGCTTATGTATGTTGATCAATTTTCTTAAGACTTTGCCAAAAGCTCTGGCAACACAGCCTCGCCACCTGGCAAGCTTCTGAAGGAACGCTGCATAAAGTTGCACTAAAATATGAGCAGCTCATTAAATGATTTTATGGTAACTGCAACCAGATTTGTTGAGAAGACGAAGAGCTGGGGAGCAAAAGAATGAAGGGGAAGGCAACTACCAGCTGGTGGCGGCTGGCATCCTCCCATGGCCTCATGTATATGCAACAAACAGTTGCAGCACTTTTTTCAGTCGGTTTAGAGACTTGGCTAAATGGGTCACATGGCTGAGCGCATTTTTGGGCGCGTCGAAGACGTCGATGTGTAAACAGCAGCTGGCTAAAAGGCGGCAGCGCTTACACATACACACAGTCAACTGCACACACATTTCAACTGCTGCCTTAGATTATGACAGACTTATGCGTCGCCAGCTTACTTGCCAGGCAATGGGGAAAATGTGTCACTGCGCCAATTTCTTCACCTTCCCCTGGGGTCCCTTCGTTTTGTTGCCTTGGCTATGTTTGCCTATGAAATATGCTAATGATCAACTTGAGACATGTTCAAATTATTGTCAAGCAGCTGTGCTGCGTCCAACAAGTTAAACATTTTCCGAGCTGGCGCCTTAAAACTGCAATTTCTGTTGCACGAAACTTTTTCATGACTTTGGGGCAACTTTCTCTGCGCAGGGGAACGGTGGGCGAAACTTATGATAATATAGTTGGTCACGGGGGTAGCGCTTTAATTTGTCTGTTCTACAGATACCCCGAAACGCAGCAGCGCCTGCTAATTAAGTCAGCTTCTATTTTATTACTGGCGTCATATTTTCTTTTCTTGCTCTTTTTCATTTCTTGCTCTCAATTTTTTGTATATATATTTAAATATATATGTATATATATTTTTTTTGTGCAGTTGCCTCTGGCAACAGAATCTTGCAAATTGTCGCGGCACGCCTGGCAAATTAATTTTTATAAATTTAATTAGCACTGCATATTATCAACAGAGCTGGCGGCAATTTTCTAAAGTCCCAGACAAACGACCCGGCAGACAATGGAAAAGGCGACAACGTTGGGAGGTGGAACGTTTCGCGCGATGCGACACCAAAAGAAATTTTCTTTTTGAATTAAAAATGATGGGTAATTTTTTTTTTGATTTCCAGCCATAATTGAGAGGTTTGATTTAATGACATTAAAAATATATATATATGCATATTAAAAAAAAAATAAATATGTGAATAAAAATATAAAAAATCAAAAAAAAACTTCATTTTGCCACACAATATAAAAAGTAAGAAGATCACAATTTAAATTTGGAATCTGATTCCAGATAAAATAAATAAGCTCAAAGGTAAAGAGTATAGATTGGATATTGAGTCAAAGTTGACACATCCAAAGCTTAGAGAAACTAAGATTAATTGAGTACATTTGTGGGATTGCTGAAAGCTTTTTGCCCTCCCTGCAAGTTGTCATCGCATTTGTCAGTTGCATTCAAGAGTTGCTTCTGCAGCATGACAATAAGCTTAGGGACTCGTCGCCAGTCCTTAAGCTCTCTGCGATTATTCCTGCCCCTTTCCCGTGACCCCCTTCCCGTCTCTTGTTTTAATTGCAATGCTGTTGCGCATTTCTACGTGTGCGTCAGTTATTTTTTGTTGGTTTTTTTTCTCTTCGTTCTTGTTGTAGTTGTTTTGTTTTTCCATCAGCTAACTAAGGCGCGACAACTGAATGGACTTTGTTGACTCCCTAACATACACACACACAACAAAACACACGCTTACACAAGAAAAAAGCAACAAAGCAACAACAACAATAACACACTCACACACACACACATGTTGTGTAACTGCACATTTTCCCCATTTGCCACTTGGCAAGCGCTGAATGTGATTGTAGCGAATGCAAGGACGAATGCACAGGATCCCGCATTAGTTCACGCACGGTTCAGTGCGCCAAACTTAATCCTTGCTTTGTGGCGCTTCCACATACCACGCCCCACTTCCCCCCTCTGTTTGTTTGTGTGTCAGTGTGTGTATGGGTGTGTGCTTCGGTGGATCGTTAGTTTATAATTTTAAAGTTGGATTAAGCCAGCAAGCAGCGACGTGCGAGCAGGCGAAGGAGGCGCTTGGTTTGGGGGTGTTGCGAAGGACGCGTAAAGAATGTGCTTGCAAAATCAGGTCAAATGTATGTGTCACTTTTACAGCTTATTATGGCAAGCACAGGATAACCCCCCTTCCGCCGACCTCTGCTCACTTTAGTTCATCCTTTATGCTACTGCAGCCTTTATGGGCAACATTATCGCATAATGTAATCATTGGCCCAATGATGGCATGTCCTCAAGACAAATTCTTTGTTACCGCATTGCATGGCATGGCTTGGCACGTTCCACTGTAGTTTAGCCACCCACCATAAAAAAAACCTATTAAAATAATAAAAGTTCGTTTAGTTAAAGGCAATAAAATGACAACAACACCTCGCATCATTCTCGTTATCCCGTTAGCGCGACAGCACAATGGGTATTTGTCCTACGGGTGCGTTCTATCAGAGTGCTCTATGCTCAACCACAGTAAAATCTGTCAGATGGCAACTTAAATTGGCTTGTATTCAAGCATAATAATGAGAATTTGTCAATGGACATCAATGGAAGCTGCCTGTGAAAGGCAAAAAGGCAAATGTTTTCTTTTCTTTATGTGATTTGAGTTACATATTTTCTAATTCTTTAGCAATGTGCTTCTCCCATAAATGCTTTATTTGTAAGCTCAACATTTTCTATCACTGATGTAGTTTAATTTTATGAATAAATTAATATTAGATATATAAACTTAGATATTTTCCCTAAATAATTGAATAATTTTTAATACAAATTTTAATATAATTTTTTTAAGTTATTTTTTTTTTAAGATTATTAATATTACTGTTACTAAATAAATTAATTTAGTTCAACTTTATGATGGTTTCTTTACAATTAATAAAGATAGGCCCAAAAACTTGACTTGTGTTTCTCTTAAAAATATTTACAAAAAAAAACGAAATTTTGTCGAGTTATTATAAAGTTTTTGCTACGCACAGAAATCATACGACAGTTGAAGAAGAATAAGAAAAGGAAAACTTTCATAATAAGGTTGTTCGTCACATAAAAGTTCATTATGGCAAAGTTCATTTTAGACAAGTTTGCCTGTGCCGATGCCATCAAAGAAGTTTTCGGTGCTCAGCATTTTATTGCGTACGCATTGGATTTGCGGCAAGGACACCGCAGCTGCCATTTGCCAGCTGCAACGAAAAGTTGCATACAACGCGCATTTGCTGGGAGAAACACACACAAAACTAATGAGTTTCCGGAAAAGATTTGCACTTGTTTCAAGTTTAAGTGATTTGCGGCCAATTCCAAGTTGCAAGTTGCACGTTGACCACTTGTAAGGATTCTTATCTGTTGTACACTTTTTTTTTCTTTTAATGCATTTTTATGAGCTGCGTTGGGTTTCCTTCCGTCGCAATGCAAGCCAAGTCTTGAAACATTTTATATTTGTTTCTGTCCTTTTTTGCTTTTAGTTTTCTTTTTGTTGGCAACAAATTTGCATATTTATTGCACAGTTTGTAGAGCGAAAATCGAGGCAAATAAATCTGCGAAAACTGTAAAGGACCATAATGTAAATAACGCCAGCCATAAAAAACGAAAAACTCACAGCTGCAAACCGAGCCAAAAATGAGTTGCTGCTTATCTGGCATATTGATCTCGCCTTACTGAACTGTATATAACAGTTATTATGTTGCTTTAAAAAAATGTGTTTACACTGAGTCAGCAATTTGATGTATAGCTGAGATACTGACAATAAGATAACTGCGAATTTATTGTGTTTAGCACACGCGAGACACACACTTGCACACACACAATTGACGGCATAAGAAAATCAAATTCCTTTGTGTCTACAACTTTTTAATGTGCCAACTGCCGAACAACAACAGCAATTTGTCAGACCATATATACCTAAGATATATCCATATATATATATATATATTTTTTTTTTTTCTATATGTCACTCGGTTCAGGCCACGATAATTGATTTACTTTCTTCTCATTGTCGTCAATCAATTGCGATTGCCATTGCCAACACTCATACGCCACGTGCGCCCAACCAGCGAACGACTCGGTTGACATAACGAGCAGCTCACACGCCGCCTTTCACTCTATGCACGAGTGCTGATAACATTTCAGAGGGGGGCGTCTCTGTGTGCGACGGTGGCCAAACGCACATTGATTGATGTCACTTTGTCACTGGCAGTGCCATTGACAGCCACTGTGCCTCATCAGGGGGCAATCAACCCTGCGGCGAGGCGATAAAGGATTAGACGGGACAAAAGTTGCCAGCGTGCCAGAAGAGCAGCTGAAATTTAAAGTACAAATTTATTAAAATATTGCTAATGTGCATGTGGTTAAGAAGATGCATATTCAATTTTGAAACTAAGTGAATAAATATTTATTTAATTTGCCATCAAAAAAGTAAATGTAAAGAAATCAAAAATATCTGATAAATTTATCATAAATCAAAAAAAAAAATTAACGTACAAAAATCTATAAAAACTTTCAACTTGACGAGAGATAGTTTTCAGTGTTTTTATCGTTTAATATTAGAAGAATTAAACAGGCTTAGAAGCAGCTAATTTATACTAAATATCTAGAGGAAAATTAACTATTATACTATAAATTTTATATCATATGCTGAACATTGAAAAATAAATTTTTGGTAAACCAATATAATATTTATATGCCTGAATTTTAGTCGGATTATTGAAATTTATTAAAACAATTTTCGGCTCGAACTTTGGAGGAGGTTATCGGAAAACTATCAGTTCGAAAATTCTGGAATTAATTTGTCACGCCCCTTGGGGCATAGACAGGAACATTGTAAGACTTAATCTGACGCGGGCATGTACGACACATCACAATACAAATAATAATAAATATAAGCGTATTTTATACTTCATTTTTTCATACATTAAATTTAATTATAATTTTTAAAACATTTATTCAAATGAATTTGATATTCGATGAGTTGTTATATAAACTACTATAGTTCGATTCTTTCGTATGCATCAGAAAATTTTTTGTCTCGTTTTATTGGCACGCTTTGAAACTCTACTCGGAGCACAATTGCGCCATTAGACGAGATTTGGCGTAGCTGTGTGCGTGTGTGTGTGTGTTGTCAGTGTGTGATGGCAAAAGTTTGGCACGTGACAAAAGCCTGGAAGTGATGTCGTTTGGGAGGCAGTGTTGGGAGGCCTGTGGCGCTAAGTCGCGATGTTGGCCGCAAAATGGCGAGCAGAAATAATGACGCTTATATTTATGAAATTTATGCGTGACACCCACTCGAATACGACTGCTTGCTAACATGTGTGTGTAATTGTGCGTGTGTGTGTGTGCTTATCAGCAGGCCACCAAGAGTGCTTCAAGTGCTGCGGGCTGCCACCCAGCAAGAGGCCAAGCTGCGTTTCGCTCATTTTTAATCTTAATAAGAGAAAAGTTTTTGCCATGAATGGCAGTCAAGGCGTTTTTATTGCGCCAGCCTAAGCTAAATTGGAGCGCTGGGGAGAGGGAAAGAGGTGGGGCGTGCTTGTATTAAACTAGTGCTAACAAAGTGCGTGTGTGTCACATGACAAAATAGGCATGACATACACATAAGTATATAGATATATATACATATAAATGTATAGTGCTCCCCCTCCCATTATTATCCATGCATGCGGGCGCCGAAACTTTTGCCCTTTTCACACTTAACTTTTGTGCTCTCCTTCCTAAAATAAAATAAAATCAAAATATCATAAACACTTGCAGCCTGTCTGTGCTTAAGTCTGAGCTTGTTATCCCCACGTCTGGGCCGTGTGCCAGTCAAGATATAGTCTATTTTGATGCCCGCTGGCGCAGTCATTAGATAAATAATACGAAAATAAAGTTTCTGCCTTTCCATTTTCAATATATATTTCTTTGATTTTGTTTGCTCAGCGCCCAAAAAGTTGGCTACTATTTTGTTTTGCTTTATTTTTTGTGTCAATTTCAGGAGGATTTCTTTTCTGACAGACGTCGTCGGTGAATCAACAAACAAATAAATAAAGCCAATAATGGCTGGAAAATTGATGCGTTTTCTTATTTATTTCTTTAGAATTGGCTGTTGAGTTTTTGTCTGCCCCTAAACGTGTGTATAGTTAAACTTTTGTTAAGGGTATTTTATATATATACACAATTTTAACATGAAATATATAACGCTTTCAGGGAAAAATTCCAAGAACTTCTTTCTAAGGGTATTAAATTCGTGTATAAAAGAAAATATTTTCCGTTATGTTGGTGAGTTTAAAAATCTAAGTTAACTCAATCAGTCTTGTGATTATTCTGAAATTTTTAATTTCATATTTCAAAAGCAGCTTACTTTTATATTTTGCTTAGATCTATCAAAAATATTTTTTCTATGAAAAATTTGAAAATTGAACTAACATTTATCAAAGCCTAGAAAAGGCACCCTAGAGTATATAAGTTTCAATCACCCGAAGTTCACTGTTCTTAAAATTAAAAAATTGTTTTGTGCTCTCCGAGGTTTTAGTGTGGGCAGCGTCCAGCGGACTTTGGGGTTCCATCTGTTGTTCAGCCTGTTTATAAAATATTTATTTGCGCTGCGATGTGAAAGTGCTGTTCACTTTTTGTTTTTGTTTTCTAATCAACTGAACAATATATTTAAATATTCATGCTTTGGCGCCCTTGGGACCATTTTCATGATTTTTGTTAAATGTTTAACTGAAATTATTGTGGGTGGTTGTGCAAAATACAATATTAAACTTAACTTGAACATATTATTATATACTCTTTATTTGTTTTATATTTTTATTGTGCTGCGGTAAATGACCTGCAGCTATCACTCAATGCTTTTATAAATTCGACAAATTGTGCGCAGAGCAGCAGTTGTTATATTGCAGCGACAACAACAACAAAAATAACATCAACAACTCGGCTTTTTATTGAGTGTTGCAAAAATCGTATAAAACCCGAAAATCAAATAAGTTCCGAGGCATATCGAACTCAACCGTGCATACAGAACCGACGCAAGTGCACAAACACAATACAATTTGACACACACAGAGACACTTGTATAAATAAAAGGTGGCGTGGCCAAAGCAAAAAGTACACACTGAAAATCAAATAAATCAAATACTCGTAAATAAATCATTTGAATTTATTTTCATATGGCCCGACAAAATAAAAGCACGATAAATACTCCAAATGGCAGAAAGCAGCGGCAGCGGCAGCGAGCCAAATGCGACATGACGACTCGACACGTTGCAGAAGAAACATGCCTCCACTCAAAAAAAAATAAATACATTTATATATATACATACATAAAATAAAACAGGACACGTTGAGTGACAACAAAACGGGACAGTCAGAAAATTTCCGTTTAAGAGGAGGCGAAAGCTAAAATGTTATTTTCTCACTGCTTTCGCATTTGTGTATGTGCGAGTATGTGTATCTTGTTGTGTGCGAATGAGTGTGTGTGTGGTTGTGTGTTTGCTTTACACTTGTGGTTAGGTTTTTGCTTGCCAGCCTGATCTCTGCTCAAGTTGTTTGACGAATGGCGACAATTTCGCTGCTTTTTATCAAAGCATTCCATTTTATTATTTTACGTTTCTTTTATTTTTAAAGCGCATGGCAACGCCCGTTGGCATTCAGTTCTTGGTTGTTACAACATATTTACAGCTTAATCATTTAGGCCACATTTGATAGTAATGCGATTTTGGGACGGTTGCCTATATCAACGTTCAGTTAGGTGTTCTACAAATATATAACATGCCTTTTCACAATATGACAATTCTTTGTTTCAATTTAAGGTAATACAGATTACATGCGGTGTTGATTTTTTATTGTTCAATATAAAAAATCGATTTGGATGGCGCATTTGTATCTGGCATTTGGATTTGGTCTTGTCAGGATAAAGATTTTTAACTAGAAAACATAATTTGTATTCGAGTATGATTTTCTATTTAGTACAATATAATTCCTGATAATAAAGTAGAAGTACAATTTACTTGTTTCAAGTATAAAAATGATTATAGCCAGTACAACACATTTATTGTTATTCATGCTTTTAAAAAACAAAAAAAAAATGTGCCGAATAAAAAAAAAGATGTTTCAAACTCTAGATAGCTCAATTTAAGTTATAGAAATTTGCTTTCTTTGCTTGTATATTTTTAATTTATACTACATTTAATCAGCTTAGTTTTATGTCTGGTTGTGAATTATTTCTATGATTAATATAACTTGTGATTGTAATTAATTTGTGTTTCAAATATTATAATAATAGCTTAATTTAAAGTTAACTTTCTAAATAACCAATTTCGCTTTGCTTATTATTAATGCAACTGCTTTTTAAACAATTATTTTGCAACAAAATATCACTTTGTATCTGCTGCTTTTCGAAACTTTTCAACTACGCAACAAAATTTCCATACCCCCGCGCAAATCATATAAGCTGGTGCGTTTTGTTGTTGTTGCTCATGTGGAATGCAAAAACAAATTTGAGGAACTTTTCGGATAAAACTAATCCAAGGCGACACAACCGTGGCTGCCGCATTGTCAGTTAACTTGGCTTATACAAGTTGCCAGCGGCCTCTGAAGTTGTCGCTTATTGGCAAAATAAATTAATGCAATTTTAAATGCAAGCTCTGAAAATGTTATTCCACTGATTATGTCGCGTGCAATATTTGTTACAGCTTGTTGTGTTGCATAATTTGGAAAAAGATGGCAATTTGTGCCTTGCCGTGTGGCACGTGTCGCATAGCAGAGTTGTGTTTTGCAATTTTCAGCAATAACAGTTGCTGCAGCATTTACAACTTGTCACTTTTCTTTTCTTTTTTTTTTTGTCTAACTATCTTCCACTTTTGCGGAGATGCTGCTTTTAATTGTTTTAGATCCCGCACAACCAAGCAGCAGCAACAGCAACCACAATGTTGTTGTTGTTGTTTTTGCAACTACAACATGAACATATGTTAAAGCGCCTTTTAGGTTCGCTTCTCTAGTTGTTGTTGTTTGTAACTCTGGGTTTTCATGTTGTATTTGTTGCTGCTGCTGCTGATGCTGTTATTGCTGCCTGTCCTATGTAGGTCACTTCTTACGCTGTTAACTCTTTTGAATTGCACGTCAACAATTCGCAAAACAAAGCCAGAAACTTTTGTCATTTGTTCAACAACAACAACAATAGCAGTAGTACCAGCAGCAGCAGCAACAACAACGGCAAACAAACAAAAACTCGGGAGACGAGTGCTCTTAGGACCTGGTACTTTGTGGAACTTTGTCGCTTAAAGCCGCTTAAGGATTGTTGTTGCTGTTGTTTTTGTTGTTTACTCTTGAAATCTGGTATTTGTATAGTATTTTCTTCTGGCAGTTCTTTGGATGCTGTTTTAAAATATTGCATAGAATTTTAAATTTTAATATGTTTACAATACAAAATATTTGTATATCAGTTAACGTTGAATTTTAAAATATGTTGTGGGATATTTTGTGTATTTTTTGGTAATTGGAAAAAATTCTAAAAAAAATACACAGGAAATAATCTTATATATATAAAACATTATTTCTTGTACATATATATTTTACAACTATTTCGAACTATAATATAATATATTGATCCTTCTAACAATATGTTATTACCTCGAGCTCATGCCAATTTAAGATTTCTTTTAATGATACGTTTTTATTCTTTTTACCAAGAGAGGATTACTCTTTTGTAGAACAAATCACAAGTGCAGTTTATCTCATTTCGTCTATTATAATGTTTAGGAGTTCCATTTTTCTTTGAAAAATCGTAAGAAGCCTGATTTATACTCGTTTTGCCTAACCTTCAGTCACATAAACCATGAACCCCATTTTGGTCAAAAGACCACATGAAGTGGAAGCCGAAAACTTTTCGTAGAAATTTCTGGTGATTTAAAGTAAACAAAAGTTGCTGTATAGAGTTTTGCTTTGAAAGTGCATTTTCATTTCCTTTTGTGCAAAGTTGTAATTAATATTTTTTTGAAGGAAATCATTGAAGTAGAATAATATTCCATTTCCATTCGAGAAATCGCATTGCTCTTTTCTTTCATTCTTTCTTTTTGTTAGTCGGCAAAATGGCAAACCGAAAGGCACTGGACTAATTTACTTGGCGTATTTCCTTTATTTTATTTTATAATTTTTGTTTTTTTTTTTGTATTTTTTTAACGGGATCAGCTAGCAAGTTTATGTCCATTAAACTTCCGCCACATTTTCTGATTTTTTGCTTTATTTTTGGAGGCGCTTTCAATTCCGTGAGCTTTGCGCTGTCGTTGCGGTTACTGGCTGGCCGGAAAGTTTATGCTTTTGGATTTCCGGCAAACTAGCGCAAGCCAGATGAGGGAGGGGGAGGGATTTTCTCGCTTTTCCTTGTTCTGCTGCTACGACTATTTTTCTTGGGGCGGAAAAGTGCAATTTGAAAATTTGTGCAGCATCGGAGGTGGCGCCTGTCGAGTCCTTTATGCTGAGTCCTTTACAAAGCAATGTTAAAAAATGAGCAAGTCCAACTTTTTGGCAGCCAACGCAGACGGACAACAAGCTGTCTTAAGAAAGAACCTTTAAGCTGCCGACTGCAAAATGTTAACTGGACTAGAGACGAACGGCAGCGACAGCAGCTGAGCGCACATAAATTTGCATAAGTTGGCCAAGAATGGGAGCACAGATGGCTTAAGTCATCTAAAATTGACGCTAATATTGTTGACCTCAATTGCAGTGCATTTTATTCGCTTTTACTTTTACCCTTCATTCGGATTTGATAATCGTTGCGCGTCGCTTAGCTGTCATATTGCCAATTGATTTGACCAAAAATGCTCTATTTTTTCGCACAATTACGTCTAGTATTCCACGCTATGCATAATTTATAAAGCCGGCTTATGTCCAGCTGGCGCCCAACGTGGGCGCCAACAACGGGAGAAACCGCCAATAACGGAAGCCATTTGTATGCAGCACTCAACGCTGTAGCGGAAAAGCAATTGAGTTACTAATTACTTTGCGTTAGCTTTAATCGCCTTGCCTAACCCCACCCTCCCCTTCCGAAGCTTAACCAGAGCCTACCCGGTTCTGTCTTGGCTGTCCATTAAAAGCGCCTCTAAAAGCGGGCCAAATGCTTAAAGTACGCTCTGGCGAGGGCATAAACAATTAAATATTTACGGACAGCAGCAGAGCAGCTGTGTCCCTCTGCTCAATCGCCTGCAGATAAAGGTCAAGGCTGTGAGAGGAAGATGGAACGTGTTCCCCCACCCACCCCGACCGCTGCAGCCCTTGGGCTCATTTGCCTAAGCCGTAGCTGCGTTAATTGGCGCCTTTTGTTTAGTCCTCAGTTCGCTAATGGCCATAAACTGTTGTTACAGCCAACCGGGCAACGACTGTGTTTGAAGTGCGATTGAGAATTTCTGAGCCAAAACTGCTTGAGCTGCCCCCAGCTTCAGCTGCCATTAGTAATTGCAAATCCTGACTAGGTGTTTACCCTGCCGCGGGCCGGGCCAAAATTCGAATGCAACCAACCCTTAACAATTATTTGGACATTCTGTCAATATGACCCAGTAGCACACAAGTGTGAGTTAAAATTTACCAAATTGTTGAAGTAAATGTGAACTATGTCATTGGCAAATAAAGTAAGTTTGTATACAAATAATTCGCCTCTCCTCCTGGTGTCCTTGTGATCTTTTTTGCTCTCTATCTCTTTCTATAAAAATCAGCTTAGTAATTCAGAATTTATTGCCTAGTTTTGTGCGTTATTTAAAGTTTGTCTCTCGAAAATATTTAAAAACTTATTTTGAAAATGAGTACACAAAATTAACTTTGAAAATATCAGCTTAACGCACAACACAAACCCAAAATTAAAATTAAAATAAATTTACTTTGTGCAGAGCAAATTGACGCAAAAAAGTGAACAAACTGGTTAAAACGTTTATGACAATGTCAAAAGTTTTTAATAGCTGTAGATAATCAACACAATAGACATGATGAGATAGCCCGAAAAATTATGATGATGATGATGATGATGATGATGCTGATGGGTAGCACTGGCTATGACATTGTTTTTGTTGCTGTCGTTGACATAAATGTCGTAAAAACCGCACAAATTTAATTACAACTCGACTAAAGTTAAATAGTGTATGAAATACCAGGGGCAACTGTTTTTTTTTTTTTAATTTTAAGAAAAATGAAATTAAGTAAAAGTATTTGCCCTATTTGCAGTTAATTAAAATGTGAATTTAAGTAATGCAATAAAAAGTATATTAATGCTTAGTAATATGAAAAATGCGCAACATTTCGATTTATGCAAACGCCACAAAAGTGCACAACGCGAGTTACAAAAATACCTCAAAGGCAGCAGCAGCAGCAGCAACCGCAAATGCAGCCTTCGCGCTTTGCTCATTAAATATAGTGCGAGTCAACAAACGGAAAAGCAAGCTAACCAAAAGCACCAGCATCAGGAGCAGCAGCAAGAACAGCATCAGCAACAGCAACTAAGAAGGCAAAGTCGCATTTATCATTTAATCATTCACAGCAACAGCAGCAAAGTGAAATTACAAAGCTTCGCGCGTCGGCACATCAACACCCGCAGCAGCAGCAACAGAGCCCGCAGCAGCAGCAGCAGTAACAACCGCGCGCAACAACAACAGCAATAACAGCAACAATTTAATTGTTGGCTGCTCCACAAAGCTTGGCAGTAAACAACTGGCGACTGGTAACGCGGCAAATTTTCTGCTTACCAAGGTGTTGCTGGCGTGCAGCAACTGCAACAATCATAAAAAAATCAGCAGCTACAGGAACAGCAGCAGCAACAATAAGAAAAGCAGCAACAACACTTGAAGTCATCGTTTGTTGTTGCTGTTGCCGTTTGCCTGCGTAGTTATGGTCGATCCATTAAAAATCTTTTGGGTTTTGACAAATAGCACCTATTTGGGTAAGTGTGTAGAGCAATTTGTGAGTCTGTATATGTGTGTATTGGGGTATTGCTGCTCTGCAAATCAAGCTAAGTAGCAAGCTCTCCGTGTATGATTATGTGCACCTGGTAAACAACGGCTGTCTATTAAAATTTCATGATATGTTATTTAGACAACTCGTGCGTGCCTGCGTGTGTGTGTGTATGTGTGTATGTGTTGCCTAAGGGAAATTCCAAACTAATGACACCCTTGATGTAAGGGCCACTGCGGTAGGCTTTTTAAATATGCATTAATATTTTTGAGTGGCAAAATCTAAGTCTGGGCAAATTTCATATTACTTCTTTGTGTTTAATATTTTAATGGACTTGTTTATATCAAAGCTATCTAAGAGGTAGCTGAGGGCTGATGATTGTCATTTATTGTGTAGAGCTTAGA
This sequence comes from Drosophila micromelanica, assembly GCA_004143825.1. Taxonomy (NCBI): domain Eukaryota; kingdom Metazoa; phylum Arthropoda; class Insecta; order Diptera; family Drosophilidae; genus Drosophila; species Drosophila micromelanica. The sequence goes on from SCDY01000298.1 coordinate 56,187, forward strand.
AAGTTCATTCAAGAAAGCAGTTTTTATTAAGATATAAATTACTTTTGAGTTCTAGTCAGTTAAGTTTATGTATCTGCAACATTATTAAAAAATTAACAAAATATAAGTGGAATAATTTACCTGTTTTGTCTTTACAAAAAAATCGTTGACTGACAGACTGACCGATAAATCAACCCAAAGCTCGAAAGCAGATGTTTTCTTTTTTGAAGCTTAAGCTTTTGTTTAAATATTTGCTTTTTATATAATATACCTGATTGGCTTTAAAAGTCTCTTTTTTTAAAAAAAATTAATTTTAAGCAAAAATTTATCAATTCGTCTCTGACAAAAAGCCACTCCAAGAAAGGAAAATAAGCGGAAGATAAAAGTTAGCATCTTAAGTAAATTTACTTATTTGAAGTGAAACGGTTTAAATAAGCCTTTAGGGGTCGTTTGGCATTGACAAAACTTTTTCGCAAATAAATAAACTTTCTACAGTGTTTTAATTTACTAATTAGCTCTTGTGACACAAAAACAAATAAATAAATAAAAGCAAAAATAAACAACAAATGATTCAAGCCACGCATACACTCACACGTATAACGTACTCGTACACAGTGTTTTTTGTTATTGCTTTTCGATGTCAAGGCAAAATTTTAACCCTCAGTTAATATTGCGCCGACCACGCCCATGTCCACGCATAAACCGACAAGCATTGTGTGTAATAAATTAGCCAAGTTTATGATAATCTCCGCATTGTGTTTACACATGTATTACAGATTTAGTTTGCCAAAGCTCTTTTAAATATTCTGTGGACGGGTATATGGTAGTTAAGCTTCTGTTTGTAACAGGCATTAAATATAATTCTACAATTTTAATTTATATAACTGCCATATTTAAATAAAATAAATATAAAACATCGCAGTTCAAAGTTTCTGACTGAAAAAATAGCAATGATATTATAGAAATTGGGCGCCACAAGAATATAATTAATATATGTGCTTTCAAATTTTTTAAAGTTGTTTTAAATTGTGACAGGTACTCATTTTTTTACTATATCCGGTGCTTGGAGTTGATTACAGGATATCTTGTCAACATGATAATCTTGTGCATTAAAAAAAAAAAAATTGAGCTCACAAACATCGAGTTTTGTCTTTGTATTTGTTTAACATTTATATTATCTTTGACTATGTGTACGTGTGTGACTACTATAACAATTATTAATCTAATATGCAATGTGGCAATGCCGGACAGGGTAGGTGGGTTAATTACGTGGCTTTGCGGTACGCTGAGTATGCGTGATATGTCAATGCCAAAGGCGGCATTTCTAAACGCGGCAGTGTCAACCATGAAATATTGATCTATTTGGAATTCAAAGGGTTCAAATAAATGTACCTAATTTAGCCTGCGGTCTAGATAAATGTGCGTGTGTATGCGTATGTGCGACTTTTAATTAGTTTTCGCCTGAATTGATTGCTTTATTTGAGCCTCTTGCACGGTAGCCGTGAGTTAAATTTGGCAAGCCAATTGAGCTTCAAATTACTACCAAAGAAAAGTGAGTCATGCGTAAAGCATAAACTGTGAATTTTTTTATACCATATGCTTCCGACTACACGACTTGTGCTTAATATTGCCCGAATCTGTTAAAATTGATCAAAACACGCAAATTCTTTTTTTTTTTTTTGGTTTTTAAAATCAGTGAACGAAAAAGTTTTTAATTGCGGCTGACCCTCAGCGGACAGAGGTCGTAATTAACACGCAGTCGAGTGTCCGGGCTACCCTTAACAGTGCCCCAAAAAACCCCCCGGCCGCCCAGCCAACCTTACCCTGTGCATTCTGTTTAATGAACAGTCGAGTCGCGACGTAAAACAACAGAAGCGACAACAACTCGCGACACAAGACCTTGACAACAGCTCGACAACAGCAACGGTAACGGTAACGGGAAAGGCAACGGGAGAGGCAACGGCTACTCATTATGGCTGACAAAATATTTGTCAACTCATCAGGCGCTACCGTTATCGCCACTGCCGTGCGCCATATTTTTTAAATTTTTTTTTTTTTTGGTTTATATACATAAAGCACTGTGCGTCATCTTGTGTTTTTTTAAATAAAGATTTTGTGTTTCATGATTTTTTTGTTTTTGTCTTTTGTGCTTTTTGTTGACTGTTTGTCACTGGGCGTAATTTTCATTTCTACACACTGTGTCCAGTAAATGCTAATAAAAGGAGGGTCAAAAGAGATAACAAATATATTCTACCCTGTAAGTGAACAGACTTGAAGAACAATTTTAAGACTACAAAACCCATATTAAGGTTAAGGTATTTTAAAACTATCTATTCGTGCATAGAATTGCCAGTTACGCAAATCTCAATGAATACCTAAGAGTTAAAAAAATAAACACACAAAAAAATTAATTAGTAGATTAAAATTTTTTTTTTTTTGGATTTCGTTTAGTATAATGTTTCTTCCAGTACAGCAGCTTATAATAGAACCGACCCACGAGTTTGCTTAGGTTACTGTTTAGTTAGTCATGTCGGCTATCAAACAAAAACTGGTTAAATCGGTTTTATATTCGATGGGTATTTGCCAGGCCAATGATTATTTAAACATTTCACAGGTTTAATTAAAACTTGCAGGTAAGTTGAAGTGCAGGTCATTTCCGGCTTCGGTTGTTGGCCCCTGAACGACGCGCAAAGCTGCTTGTTGATGACTAATGAATACAAAAGCAAAGTAAATTAAATAAATGTATATAAGTATATATGTATTTTTTATATGGATAAAGTATATTCGCGGGTCTCTCGACGCGCCTCGATTCGCAGCCTAATTGAAATTGGCTAACCCAAATTCCCAACACCTCCCACATTTGCTGGGCCTAAAAGTTAATGAGCCGGGGTCGAGTTTTGTAGTGGCCCAAGGGCGTTATTTGGATTTCGTTGGGGTTCAACGAGTTTATTAAATGGATTTAATTGTGTTTCTACTTTCTGCGTAAATTGAAGCTTCGCATACTTTTTGGGCTTTTTGCTGATTCACCGAATACAAAAAAGGAGAAGTAAAAAAAACTGCAATTTTGCGGGTGTGTTCGTTTGTATGTGATCCTCGGTGTATAAATAAATTATGCAATATGGCATAATAATTATCAGGGCGAATTTCACAAGGGTCTAATTGGACATTAAAGCCAAACAAGTTTTTGGAGAACAGTACAAAAGTTAGCCTAATAAGTGATAAATCCTAATAACCTAAGTCATAAATCATGACGCAAGCCTACAATTTAATAATGCTATTATTTTATTATTATTGAATAGTATTAAAACTAAAAAAAGTTGCTAAAACTAAGTATTCTAATGCTTTTCACATATAATTTTATAGCTTTTATAAGCTGTTAGCGCTTAAAAGTATGCTATGTTATTTTTAAAACTTTTTTTTGCCTGACGTTGCATGACTTTACATCATCCTCACGATGAGCGTCAAAGACCCTAAATAACTCGTCAGCTAGCAACCCAGCACCGACCCCTTTGAGCACCCAACCACGAATTTGAAATTGTTTACCCCAACCTGCTGTCACTTAAATGTGATGCGCTTTGTTGCCTTTGGGATAACAAAAAAAAACTGCAACTTCCGGGTCTGTAAACTACTCAATTTACCACACGGTCCTCTATCAGACACATATTGTATATATATATATATATTTTTATTTTTTTATGATTCTGATTTCAGCAGAACTGACATTTGGCGCTACTTTGCCAGAGCTGAATTATAAAAAAAATAATACAAAACTGCAGGGGTTAAAAAGAATTTCAAAAACAGCTAACAAAATGATGATATATATATATATATATATATGTGTGTGTGTATGTGTGTGTTGCTGTTTACAGAAGGTGCTGCCAGCCGTTCTGACATATGGTTAAAAGGGCTTGGGAGGCGAGGCAGTTTGTGTGCCAGTTATGCGGTCATAAATAGTTGGCTGGGACAGCGCACCTGACTTCAGTACGTAAATAGTTAAAAGTGAGTCCTTTTGACTGGCTGCCGGTCTGCTTGTCCTGTGCTGCCGCTGCAGTTCAGTTTGCTGCTCAATTTAACAGCAACAAAAAGGCCACTTATTTGGTTTTGTTTTTGCTTTTTGCGCCAAGTGCCAAAAATTAAGTCACGATAGCGACAAAAAAATACACAAAAATTCAATTTCAACTGCTGCTATGCTTGCCCAGCGTGAGTGTGTGTGTGTTTATAGCTTCTGTTGTATTTATTTAGTATATTGTAGCTACACATACTTGCGTACCTGCTGCGTGCGTTGTTTCCCTAACTGTCCTCCCCTTCTGCTCTCTCTCACTCATTTTCTGCAGCCTTTTTTCACTTTTATTATTTTGTTTTTTTTTTTTTTTGTTGCCCTATTTACACAAGTTGAACGCTTGAGCTGGTGCCTCCAAAAAGAGTTGCTTGCGTGTATTTACTTTTGCTCATTTCTCATTTTCTTTCGCTTTCCGGTTTGGAGCATTACGTGCCTCCATCCACTAAACTAAATACGGCAGAACTAAATTTTAAATTAGATTTCGTTTGTTATTCTCTTTAAAAAATAAAGAAAATGGTTCCTACGACTTGATAAGTTTATATTTAGTTAACTTATAAAAAGTGAGAGCTTGTACATTGAAGCCATAAAATTATGAAATGTAGCTTTTGCATTTACAGATCGATTGAGATAAACGCAGGATAAAACAAGGAAATAAAGAAATTGTTTTAAAACAAATTTATTATAATTTTTCATTTTAGAAATTTTCAAAATAAAGCAAAAATAAAATGAACAGCACAATTAAAAATTAAAATCCTATTTATTTTATAAGCATATTTCACAGCAGCTCACACAGGCAAAAGTTTGCTTTGCACTTTACAAGCCTCTAATCAAAAATCGAATACTTTTTAAACAAATTTAATTGTTTAGTTTTTGTGCCTTCAAAATATAGCACACACACATAGATAAAATCAATATTGTCCAATCCAAATACATCACATTATTTTATAAAATGTTCTTAAACCTTTTGTTTCTTTGAAAGCGCTTTCATAATGTATAAGAAACTATAAAACATTGCACTCGAAGTATGTGAATAAGCCTTTAAAATGTCATGCAGAAGATTAAAATGCACTGGAGAAGTGCGTTTAATAAAATGCTTTATGCATTCTCGGCCTGCTCGGAGCTGCCAAAGTAAAACGCCCCAGCAACTTTCGTCTTTACGATATTACGTATACGCACCGAGTGCCTGGCATCGTCGACTGCCTGCTGGCAATATTAATTTTTCCAGCAACTTTATGATGTGTGACCAACAGTGTGTGTTTCTGTCTGTGTATAGCTCTGTCTCTTTTTCTCTGCCGTTTTTCCGTTCGCTTACAGCATTTACGGCATTTATTTTTCAAAATATTTATTTTTTTATTATTTATTTATACTAGTTTTACAGAGCCCGAATACTTTTTGTTTACACAAGTTGCAGTTGCTGTAAGATTCTAACAGGAAAAGCGGATTATTGCTTCCGCATTTGCAAAATTTGTACAAGAGAAACAAACTTTGCACCACCCAATTCCCAACCCACCTTCAAGCTATTTCCTTTGATGTCTGCATTGGTTGGCAGTCAAAAGTGCACTTAAAGAAAAGCTAAACCAATTACGGACAGGTATAGCTACCTGAACGCCTTCAACCCAAAAATATAAACTTTTAATCTTTTTGAATATATTCTATTAAATAAATAAACAATACTTAATATGTACGCTGAAGCTTTTCTACTTTTTGTTGGTTTTTGCCAATAATGTGCATTTCTTTACGAACAAAACACAAAATTTATTAAAAGTTGATTGAAGATAAATAAAGTGTAAACACATATGTATTTATTTTAAGCAAAGTTGTAGAGCATTTTAAACAAACATTTTAATTTAAATGCATACCTTCTTGATTTGATCAAAAAACTTGTTATACTTTTACCAACTCTTTAAGTTTTAGGAGCAGTTAAAATTGCTTTGACATTTTAAAACATGACACAAATTCCCTTCAGATACCATAAAAACCGCAACGAAATTGTATCTTTGAACGTCGCAGAGATTAGGAAACAAGTCAATTCTTTTGAAGTTTCTTGTATAACCACCGCAAAACCAAGTATAATATATCATATATATATATATATATATATATATATATATATGTATATATTTCCTTTTAAAACTAAACAAACTATGTGCGCTATAAAAAACTTTGAAGAGAACTTTTAACACACATTGCGTATTAGTTGGAAATTTTAGCTCAAGAATTGTATTTTGTGTAGTTGCTCAAATGGGGAAACTCATTAACGCAGATTTGCTGATGAAGAAGGCAGGGAAACGGGGAGAAAAACGTCTTCAACCAACTTGGGTTTGCAAGAAATTAGCAGGAAATAAGCGAATAAAATTAAACAACAAACTGTGCAAAATCTAGAGCAAAGTCCAATGTTCTTGACTTCACTTGCAGTTTTTGAGTTGCACTTTGTGCCAAGGATATTTGCGGTAGAGTGAGGTGGGTCTGGGTGTAAACAACGAAACTTTTTGCTTTGAGCAAAATGTTTTCTAATTTCCAAGCACACACACACAGTTTCAAACATCGCAAGCTCTAGCTTAGTGTCATTTCACATAGTTGTTTGGGTTTTATTATTAATTTGAGTAGCCGAGGAGCCTTCAACACTCAGTCAACTCATTCGACAATTTAATTATGCTCATTAGAGCCGAACGAGCTGCCTCAGATGCGTGGCACAATTTAATGCATGCCACGTTTCGCGCATAAACCGAGCAATTTACGACTTTGTGTAGCCAACGAGGCACGCACGCAATTTGTCAATCGATAAATTTTCGGCCATAATTAATGCGGCTTATTGGCATTTCATATACTTGACACAGTCCAATCAATATAAAAGTAATTTTTTGTCGCTATGTATTCAACGAATTGTATCTTGTATGCTGTGTGCTTTGCCCTTTCCTTTTCACTTGATTTTTATCTTTCTTCTATATTTCTATATACATATTTTTTATTTATTTTATTTGCAGTTACAAAATTTGTACGCATTGGTATTGCCGACAAAAACGACTCTCCGCCATATTTCGATAGATTTCTGTACGAGACTGAAATCGATGAAAATGCCGATTTGCAGAGCACAGTACTCACTGTCAACGCCAAGGATCACAATGAATGTGAGTAATTACAATTAATCCATACATATACACATACTGCATACATACATACGTCTTTAAATATATATCTATATAGTTTTAATCATTTAAGACGATTTGTCATTGTCGCTTTCTTTGCGCATTTTGTAACTCGCCTGAAATGTGTCCGTTAAGTAAAGAGTAAATTAATTTCATTTCATTGCGCTTTAATAAAGCTTAAGCAAAATTTGTTGTATAAATTAGACATTGATTTAATCAGCTTTGCTTTTAATTGTAAGTGACAAAGAGCTGACATATAATCTTTGTGAGCCTCTTTGGATAGTGTGAATAACAGTTGATATGCATAAAAACATACTTGAGGGGTGTCAATAACCGTTGATATGCATATAAACTTATTTAAATTCGTATTTGTTTTACGGTAAATCAGCTTAAAATAAAGATATTCAATGCACGGGTTCGGTAAATAAGGGATTAAGTTTTAAGGCAATACTCTGAAACTTATTTACTGCCAAAACTTACATACATCATACATACTTACATCACTGCCATTTTGATCATAATTTGACGTCCTTATTGATTCTGCTTTAAAGTTTTTTGCATATTTGAATGCAAATTTTTTTTTCTATTTTGGCAAAATGTAGAATTTCAAATTCATATTTTTAATTAATTGTATTGATTAAAAATAGCATACAAATCATAATTTTTTTTAAATTTATTTTTTGGAAACTTTAATTATGTCCCCTTTCACCTTAAAACATTTTTGCAAAATTAAAAATTGCAAGTAAAAAAAACTAAAATTGTTGGTTAAAAATCAAGCTGACAAGAATCCATATTTGCTAAATTAGTACCATAACTTTGTCAAAGCTGGACGGAAAATTGATCACTTTAATAATGCTCAGAATGTACATTGAGAAAACTTAGTAGAGTACAAGTAATTCATACCTTTCAATAAAAAATGAAACATTATTCTTTTTATGAGATAAAATAAAAAATTGCACTTCTGTTTAACATTTTAATTTATTTAAATCTAAACAAATCTAAAATGATGACTTGTATCAACGTAGGACAATTTGACGTAACTTTGGTTACGATTAAAGATAATAATCACAATGTCATCAGTAGCGAAGCTTATGGCAAATCATTGTGTGGCTTTGGGGCATTAACTTTTTTACACATATCGTGTAATGTCATTGTCATGCACAGTGGCAACGATTTATACATAAAATAAAAAATCATATACACATAAATAAATGATGATATAAACATTAGAAAAATACCAATTTGGCAATTTCTTATAAGGCTGCTGCAGAATATTTTTGAATATTTTTCACATTTGAGCACACAAAATACTTGCTGCCGGGTCGTAATAAACATTTGTTTATTTTAATACGCCGCCAGCCTGTGTGCGTGCGTAACCATTGTGAAAATATTATTGCTCATACGACATGTACGCCAAATATTTACCAAATATTAACAAATAAGGGCTCATTGAAGACAAAGATACACAACAAGAGATACTGAACTTTCGCTTGCCATGAATAAATCCATAAAATAGAAAGACAAACATGGAAAAAGACAAGGCGAATGCTCCTATTTGTGTATTGATACCCATGCGAAAACTATCATTGTAAATATTATGGGCAGCAGAACTACACACTATTACAGAAAGGGTGGGGGTGGTGGAAGAACAGCAACGAGCGCAAAAAGATTTGCAGCATCGCAACATTCAAAATCTCATTGAGAACGTTTAACAGCTTTGATAGGGGAGTAACACAGGAGAGAACCACAAGACACACACACACACACACACACACTCACACGTACGCACACCCTGTGGGACACACATGTCGGATTTCGAACAGCAACAGCCCCAGCCAAATCTTTGTCCTCGTCAACGGCGCGCCGTCGTGACGACTGCGAAAAAAGCATTAACCCGAATTGGAAAAAGAATTGAGGGAAAAAAGAAGCCAGAGTTGAAGCAGTAGGAAAAAAATAAAACAGCATCAGCCATCATACAGATTGGAATGTGTGTGTGTGTGTGTGTGTGTGTGAATGGCACACAAAACAATAATACGAATACGAGTATTTGCCAAAGTTGAGCAACAGCAGACGCGAAAATAAAAAAAATGGAAGTGCACAACTAGAATATTTCCCTAGTCTAAATTGAGCCGGGGAATACCAAACTGTGGCTATATATAATATATCAATATTTATCAATACCAAAGACTTAATAATAAAATTCATATGAATTTTCAGATTTCACACAAAATTGTCATATATTTGTATCTCACTTGCATTACCTTAACCTAATCATACCTTTTGTGCACATTTTCAATAGCTACAGGGTATTAAATTTGTTAGCTAGCCAAATGTTGTGTACATAGGGAAATCCATATCGGTTCTCGTACGAGCAGCTCCTACAAATAATATATGAATGGCACTTACATATGTATATAGAAATAGGTGGAATTAGGGGCCATGGCAATCTTTTATGTGATTTCTTTTGCCTATTTTCATAGTGCAAATGGTATGGAATGGTATGCAGAAAAATTAAGCTGTAAAAACTTTGGTGATTCCCTCTCTAGACCAGTGCAAATTCAACATTCGAAATTTATGAGCGCAAAAATTATTTATTATTCAAGTATGTGACTGTTTTCTACTTGCTGGCAACTTGTGTTGGACAGCTCCTGTTGCTGTTGGGCTCCTTAAATATTTAAACGCAAGTGTAAGCAAAGTCAAAAACACGTTTCTTTTGTTTTATTTTGTTTTCGTAGTCTTTGGATACTTTAGGTTGAGAAAATTACGGGAGCTTAATGAATTTTATATTTAAATTCAAATTGAGTTCTTATCTTATTTTCTTTATCCGCAAGTTAAATCTGTAAAAAATTGATCTTATTGTTTGCTTATAAAAATAGTAGTATTAAGATTCTAATAACATTAACTCTCTAGAATCTAATTTTATTATTTTCTGGATTAACTTCGATATTAAAATATAAATTACTGATTACATTGTTATTGAAAATCGAAAATTAACATTTAAGTGTCTTTTATTCGTAATGAGTGAAACGAATTTTACAATTTGACTTAATTGTTTGATTCAAGTGTACCGACTAATTTAATCTTTTTTTTAATACAGCAGCCAAGGTCTTTGGTTTAAGTGCGTTAAGTAATCCTTTTATGGAATTTCTGGTACTTACATCTCAAGTTCTTGCCGTCATAAAGCATTTTACCGCCAAAATACAATTCAGCCATAGACCGTGTCAGGATTGAAAGCGCTCCAGTTGGCCAGGGCCAGTCATAAAAAGATTTTGCCACGACCCAATAGAACCAAGCAACAATAAGAAACGCTGAGGAGAAATAACGTTTTCGTCTTTCTTTTTTATTTAACATTTTAAACTGACTTTTCATGCTAAATAAGTATGGCATATAAAACAACAACAATAACATGTTCTACATGGAAAGGGGGCCTCAGACAGCAGCTGTGGCTGCTCTTCGACGCATAAATGTGTGTGTGTGTGTGTGTGTGTGTATGTACTATGTTTTTTTTTTTTTTTGGCTAGCCTCTGAGGGGCAAGCTGAGCAGCATTTCCTATGGTGTCTGTGTATATTAATTTATTATCATTATCAGTGATTTTAAAATGGCGTCGTGACATCATAAATAATAAATGACGTTGCCTAAGACTGAACTAAGACTGGGGACTACTTAACGCCTGCCAAGATACAGTTGCTCCGATGCCGCTGCTGATGTTGTTGTTGCTGTTGTTGTTGTTTTTCTTGTCCTCGATGTGGTTGCTGTGTGTAATTTGTGGCATTTAAAAATTGGCGACATGTGCACGCATCTGCCAAAAGAAGACAACATACATAACTTAAAAAGCTTAATTAGATGGCGAGGGTTGCTCATAAAAAACTCTTAAAGAATTTAAAATTCTGTGAAATATTTCATAACAGATATAAAAAACTGTTTGTGGTTGATTTAAAAATTGTAATTCAAGGAAATCATGTTGGCTTAAAATTAACCCTTAATTAAAATTTGAAATTTTAAAATTCTTAGGCTTAAAAGGAATAAAACTGAATAAAGGTTCATATCTTACATAACAACTAATGCAACACATAATTCACAACTTAAAGCGCCTTTATCAAGTGCTTAAGCCACTTAAGATTTTCGCCGTCTTCATTTGAAGTGTTTATGTTGATGCCAAGCAACCCGCTGAAGTTCACATATCCTCACATGCTTACATGCTTTAATTGAGCAGAAAGCTGTAAAGTTAACGTGTAATGTACCCAGCATCGGGGCCAAGTTGCCTGCTTTTAGCCAGCCCCTCGCTTTCTTTAAGCGATTTACGCCTCGCTAATTTGCGCTAATGTTTGTCATTTTATATATTTTTGCATAAATGAGCTGGCAACTGTTCATCTTCTACTTCTTGCGACGCCCATACGCCCAATTCGCATGCTTGGCGCACATGTGGGACCCGTTTTTCCCATACTTTCAGAAGCTGCTTAATAATTTAATAAGTAAATTGAAGACCAGGTTGCATAAGTGCTGCCATAATGTTTTTAACGAACTTAATTATTTTGCCCTGTTGCTGACTTTTTCGTTGGCTGTTTCATTGACTTTGATCTTTTCCCCAAGCACTTTAATCAGATGTCAAAGAACATTTTCTAGAAACTTTATGATTTCTTCGTGTCAACATTTTTGTGATTTTCGCCAAGTCCCTGTACAATTAACTGAATAAACTTAGTATTTGTTTTAAGTCTTGATTTAAGCCCAATTATCAAATTCTGAATTTTCAAATATAAATTATTATGCATATTATAAATACTCATATATGTCAATTTACTTGATATCTTAATTAAATTGATAATAATGAGTCTGATGAACAAAATAAATTAAATTCTCTCAGACCATAAAATCCAAGGGCCCCGTGTTGTTTCAATTACGCAGATGCCACAAGCAAAAATGCATATCCCGGTTTCATATTATGCATACTGAAGCTGCATACGCCATGTGTGACATGGTGAAATCTGTTTAAGTTTTAATGACAACACAAACTGTGACTACATCCATACATACATGTTGTGTAATTGTGAATTAAAAAATAAAATGTTTAATTTTTTAATTTTGTTCTCTCCTTTGCAGCGACGAATATTCGATACCAGATCACAGGCGGTAACATAGGAAATGCCTTTGCCGTACAGAATACGACCGGTGTCATCTACGTGGCCAGTCCGCTAGACTATGAAACTCGGCCAAGGGTAAATAGTTGATATATATACATATATGTACACCTGTCATCTCCAACTCTTCTCTTTACCCTTATCACGTGTGCTACTGACAAAGCCTACTTAGATGTCTAGTTCTAAGTTTTAGTTGTTGCTACTGATTTTTTTTAATCTTTAACTTCAGCTTGTTTCATATGGTTTTGCATGCATAATTTATATATTTGGTTGCCATAGAAAAAAAAAAATATGCAAAACTATGCAAAACTTTCAGACTGACAACTTTGTGATGTTGTGCGAGCTGTGACGAAAAAAAAATTAATCAAAAAATATGCGCACATGCAAATACACACTAACGCACACACACATATATAGCAAAAAATAACAAAAAATTTAACTCAACTCTATTCAACGCGTAGATTCTACAGTTTTTGGCACATTTCCCATTGAGAATTTCTAACGTGATTGCACGCATACAAATGTAGATATGTAGTTGCTCCCCTGACCCCAGTGGAGCACTAGGCTTCAATGTAGCTTTCAATGTGTTGTCATGCAACAAGCGACTAAGGCGGCAACAATACCGCAAAACATGTGTTGCCCAATCGCTGTTTTTTGCAAAAGTTCGGCAAAAATTTTCTTACTTCCCTTTATGGGGAAACAACTTTGAAAGTATCCAGTCAACATAAGCAAATGAAGTTCTTGCTGCATTTTTAATGGTGTTTATTAAAATATTTAATAACCTTTCGATTCATTTAAATTTTTTTTATTTATATTTCTTGTCGCAACCATTAGTATGAACTGCGTTTGGAAGCAACACGCAATCGCAAAAACAACTATACCACCGTTGTCATCAATGTACGCGATGTAAACGATAATCCACCTGTATTTGATCGTCAAACATATCGCACACAAATCACTGAAGAAGATGATCGCAATTTGCCCAAACGCATTTTACAGGTGAGTAAACTATGCAAAGCTTATAAAATCTGCATCGCCTGGAAGATATTGTGGCGATAGTTAGGTTAGGCGAAGGGTTAAATATATTAAATCCGTTTTAAATTTTCATTTATTTTTAAAGTTTTAAATTAATGTTATAAAAACCTGTTGACAAATCGCTAATGTATCTCCCGAGCGCTATAGAAATCGTAAGCAAAAGATTTACTTTTCAAGATCAACTTTTTTCATGCTTTTTTAAAGCTTTATTAAATTTTTCTCTTAAACTCCAAAAAATTGTACGAAAATCAGTTGCATTTAATCAATAAATGTTACATGTAATTCTGCTGTTTCACAGTTTAAGTAAATCCTGTTGTTCTCCTTTGGGCTTAAATCGATATTTTTTAAATATGGCCGCAGTTACTGAGTAGCCACTTTTGGGAGTTGACGCTTCTCTCATTATTTTCCCATTCCACATTTATTATCGCCTGCTTGCTTTTACGCAATTTAAATATTGACAACAGCAACAAAAACAATAACTACAACAACAACCACACCGGCCAAGTACAATACATGCAATTTGCATAAAAATCGAATACTCGAAAAATTATAGAAGCGAAAAAAACAAGCCGACCAGGCCAGGCCAGAACAGACCAGAGCAGGCCCAAACCAATCCAGGCAAGTCAAGCCAAGGCTTGTAAAGTGCCAGGCGATTCAGCGGTCCGCACAATTCGGCCGTAAATACAAAATAAATACTCATTCATTAATAATAACGTGATAGTTGCCCAATGGTCTTACATAAAAAATACATACATACACATACATACAGATATATCCAATATTTATATGTGTGTGTGCGCCTGCGAAGTGTGTAAGTCTGTGGCAGCGACTTTTATTTAAGCCATAATTTACAACAATCAACAACATGAGACACCGAGAAAAAGGTTGAAAAAGCAATCTGTCCGCATGGCAAAAGGTTAAATGCTCTTATTTTTCATTTTTTTTTAAAGCTCAACTCGAACACGAAAATGCTATAAAATTGAGTGAGTCATAAATATGAAACAAGTCTGTCCGTAGGTATATATATAGTTGATAGATTAATTTTTTAGCTTAAAAATAATCCTTACAAAATAAATGAAATAAAAAGTCAAAATTCAAGTACACACATGGCTACAAAATAGGCAATGAAAATAAATAATAAAAGCTATTATTTATTATTATTGGTTTATAAATCGAGTTTTTATGGAAAACTTTTCATATATATTCATTACAGAAACTACGCTTAATCAAAATTTATTTAATTTGATAACAAAACAAACAAAAAAAAGTAAGAACGTTGCAGTCGGGCGTTACCGACTGCGTTACACTCGTTCACATTCTTCATTATTATTATTATTTTAACAAATTTCGATATTTGAGAATGGGGGTGGAGGTGGGGGTGTGAGTGTTGGTGGAGGTGGGGGTGTGAGTGGGGATGGGGGTTTGTCGCCGAAATTTTGTGAAAACTGTGGGAGATACAGGCATTTGCGGCGGGGCGGGGGCGCTGGGGGGCGTTCTAGAGGGCGTAGCCGGGGTATCAAGGTCTCATTTTTTAGCTATCTACATACCAAATTTGGTGGCTCTATCTTAAAAACTGTGTGAAATATACACGTGTAATCGATTAGAGCTGCCAGATATATCGGTTTTTGTGAATACGGGGGCGGGAGTGGGCATGGCCAAAAAAATTATTTTGTGTTGTTTGGGGAAGCTTTCCAGTAATATAAATCCCAAATTTGGTGACCCTAGCTCAAAAACTGTGGGAGATATAGTCATATCCGATTTTTAATGGCGGAGGCGCTGGGGGG